>CAUYQG010244229.1:0-21689 GCA_963574415.1 Tarsius wallacei
TGCAGTGGCCAGGAGCAGCCACTGCACTCCAGTCTGGGCGACAGAGTGAGACTCCAACTCAAAAAAAAAAAAAAAAAATTATGTGATCTTATGAGAATCTATCTGAATGCCAGTTTCATCACCTATAAGATAGGGTATTCATCTAGCATAAGAGATGTTTTCATTTAATGACAAGGCTAGTCTTGTGTGCTGGTCCCAGAAGTTCCAAGGACAGACACTTCCCAGTGTCCCAAGCCAGCCTCGAGGTGTCCTGCTGGTGAAAGTCTCCTGTTCACCCACTGGCCCTGGTCCTTAGGAGAAGGGGGATGAATGGACGCTTTGAACTCATGTAGTCAACCCACTGGTGATGAGGAACAAGGTGCAGGCTTCCAAGTCCCCTTTGCCCATAGAGCGGATGCAGAGAAGGGTGGGGCAAACCAGACTTGACAGAGTCAAGTTTACCTTGACGGCACATCTGGATCATCTGAGGATACTTTTAAAACCCCAATCCCCTTTCCACACCTGAGATCAATCACATCGGAATCTGTTGGGTGGAATCAGCACTCTTTAATCTCCTAGTGATGACACAACACAGTCAAGACCAAGACCCACAGACTAGCTGTCTCAGTCACCACTCACCTCCAAGTTCAATGACTCAAAGTATCTGATTGTGTTCTGGAAAATGAAACATTAACAGCATCATTGTGGTCATTGGTCCACGGAAGTCCAACCCAAGGACCACAGTGTTCTTCACAGGTGAGGATTTTCAGGTGAGAGGAGGGTCTGGGAGAGGGGAGACACTTCAAGAAGGGATGGGGCCTCGTGGACCCTCAAGCCTGCTTCACCTGCTGTCACCTCTGACCAGGATCTCAAGGGGACAAGGTCTGTGAATAACGATGGCTGGTGACAAGAATGACATGGCCCAGGGAGTCATCTTCATCTTAGTGACCTGCTCCCGCCTGTAAGAAAGCTGTTGGGCCATGGGGTTGTCTCAGCAGTGCCCTCCAGCTTTGGCCTGTGGAGATGCTGATGTGAGGTTTTAACATGGTGGGAAGTTAAAGGTTTGTGATAATGATACTTTTCTTGAGGCAGACGTGGGAATGTGACTAATAATTCCAGGATTTTAAAAGGAAACCAGAAGTATACTATATTCAATTTTGGGGAGATTTGGGTTTTTTTCTGAGTTGGAGTCTCACTCCATTGCCCAGGCTGGGGTGCAAGGGGCACGCTCACAGCCACCCTGGCATTGACCTGCTGGGCTCCAACGATCCTTCTGCCTCAGCCTTCAAGTAGCCAGAACTACAGGCACATGCTACTGTGCCCGGCTAATTGAGAATTTTTTTTGAGTTGCAGTCTCACTCCATCGCCCAGGCTAGAATGCAGTGGCACACTCACAGCCACCCCAGTGTCGACCTGCTGGGCTCTGGCAATCCTTCTGCCTCAGCCTTCCAGAGAGCTTTTAATAAGGAAGTTTATTTGCATATTTAGAGAGAAATTTTTACTATTTTACTGAAGTAGCCAGATACCTTAGAGGTGGGTATCACATATATGGCCCTTATGCTTCAAAAAGTTATTATTTATGTAATCTTACCATAGGTTTTATGCTGCATTTTGAGTTCTTATGATGCTGGAAATCCTGCTTATTGAAATTTTGTATGCAAACCATAGGCAAGACTACATAATTAAATCATCAACAAGAATAATGAATTCATAAATCCCAATAAAACAGAACATTCTATCAAAAGCAAATTGCAGCTCAGAATTATGTTTCAGTTGATAAATGACCATGCTTGAGTTATTACTCAAATTTTAACCAGAAAACGAACAGTTTTGAAGTCTGTTGTTATGTGTGTACATTTTAATAGAACACAAAGATTCTATATGAATCAAAATTTCTCCAGCTTGATTGACAGCCTTTCTGTAGAATGTGGCTCAAGCAGTCCTCTGCATCAGCCTCCCAAAGTGCTGGGATTACAGGCGCGGGCCACCATGCCTGGCTAGAAATGTGTCTATTTCTAATATCAAGACTGGATTGTAATTGTTTCTGAGTCTTTAGTTCATAGGGTTTGGTGTAATAGAGAAGCACAAGTCTCAACAAAGAGGGGTTGTAGCTATTTTTAGTGCAGTGAGTGCCTGGTTAGGGAATGTCTTTCACCCCTTGGTAGTTTGCTCAAGTATCTGCAGACATGTCATGTGTGCACTGGGGCTGTTCAAGATAAAACTGGAAAGAAAACAGGAAACTTACATGTATCAGGTGTCACTGTGCATAATATGTTATATACCTCACTGAACCTCAATAATACTTTGAGGCAACCCATTTTACAGGCTGAGAGGAACTTGAGCCTAGGTTACCAGGCTAGTACTCATTTCTCTCTGAAGAAAATTTCATCAGTCTAAGGGATTTTCTCAGGCCACATTACTGTTTTATGTAAAAGTTTATGACCCAAAGAGGCCTCTTATTTGTATTAATTGACTCAAAACTATTAATAAAACTTTAACAAATTTCTGAAGCTCTGTCTAGACAGCCTAGGAGAACAAAAGGGAACTAAATATACTTTCTTTCCCAAGTATGGAACTCACAACTTAGTGTGTTATTCCTTGTGATGCTTGATTGAGTGAGTGTATATTTCAAACAAATGTAAGGATTCGGTTACAAAGTTCTGTGGTCACAATTCAGGTCTTTATTTTGTGCAGATCCAGCACAAAATAAAGACCATTGGGGTGAAACAAATTTTTATTACTTTTTTAAAAGACAATATTGTATATAGTCTTTAACTAAAATAATGAATTAGTGAACTTTCTAAGTTTTTAGGCCTTCAAAGCTTGCCAGGCGTGATGGCTCATGCCTGTAATCCTAGCACTTTGGGAGGCAGAGGCAGGAGGATGACTTGAGCCCAGGAGTTTGAGGCCAGCCTGGGCAACATAGTAAGACATTGTCTCTACAAAAAAATAAAAATAAAAAAAATTAGCAAGGTATCGTAGCATGTGCCTGTGGTCCCTGCTACTTGGGAGGCTGAGGTGGGAGCATCTCCTGAGCCCAGGAGGTCAAGGCTGCCATAAACTGTGACTGATCAGCTGCTGTATTTCAGCATGGGTGACAAACTGAGATCCCAACCCAAAAAATTTTTTTTCAAAGGTGAAAACACTCTGCATTGAAAATTCATCCTCGGCCGGGCTCGGTGGCTCAGCCTGTAATCCCAGCACTTGGAAGGCTGAGGCGAGTGGAATGCCTGAGCCTGCAGGTTCGGGACCAACCCGGGCAACTTGGCAAGACCACGTCTCTACAATAAAAATAAAAAAATTAGCCAGGCGTGGTAGCACGCGCCTGTAGTTCCGGCTACTTGGAACTCCGGTGGAAGGATCGCTGGAGACCAGCATGTCGAGGCTGCAGTGGCCATGAGCATGCCGCTGCACTCCAGCCTGGGTGATGAAGGAGAATCTGACTCAAAAGAAAGAAAGAAAATTCATCCCCAGGCAGAGGAGGGGAGAAGGGAACAAGACCTGCATTCCTTCCCTTCTGCTGTAATTCTGGGGCCTTCAAAACTAACCCCCCCTCTTTCAGGACTCCTCTCCTGCTGGTCTGCAAGAGGGCATGCAATCGGCAACTGCTTCTTAGAGGAACTTTAACCTAAGACGATTTAAGAGGGATTGGCCGTAACAGTTTTAAATGGATGTAAATGACAGGTTTCAACTTGGAAAACAGAAACGGGGTCCTCCCAGGCAGACGACAGGACAGGCACACCTGAGAGCTGAGAGTGGGGTCGGCGTGAGCAGGCCAGGCAGAGGGCGTGGCTAAAGGGAAGTGAGGAGGGCCCAGAAGATGTCCTGCTTGGTGAGAGGGTAGCACTTGGAAGAATGGCAGATGTACTATGGGAAGATGGAAGTTGAACAGAGAAGCTAAAATCTGAGACATAGAAGCCCTTTCCGTGTCTAATTGGAGAAAACGCCCAAAGCACTCATCCTGTCTAGCACGTTTCTTCTCTAGGTCACCTTTGACCAGGCGCATTCCATTCCAAGTGTCCTGTGTTTCAGTGTTTGTTTTTTGTTCTTTGTTTTGAGTTGGAGTCTCACTCTGTCGCCCAGACTGGAGTGCAGTGGCACGCTCCTGGTCACCGTAGCCTCGACCTGCTGGGCTCTGGCGATCCTTCTGCTTCAGCCTTCCAAGTAGCCAGAACTACAGGCACACACTACCACGCCCAGTTAATTTTTGACTTATTGTAGAGATGAGATCTCGCCAAGTTGCCTGGGTTGGTCTCAAACCCATGGACCCAGGCAATCCACGCCCCTCGGCCTCCCAAAGTGCTGGGATCACAGGCTGAGCCACCGAGTCCAGCCTCAGTGTTCTAAAGAGCATTTTCATGCCATTAAGAGCAAGGACTAAGTCATCTTTAGAGTCACTGAGTTTCAGTAGATAAGCAGTCCCCAACCTTTTTGGTCTCAAGGGTTAGTTTCATGGAAGGCAATTTTTCCGTGGACTGGAGTGGGCTGAGATGGTTCTGGGATGATTAAAGCAAGTTACAGGCTGGGCGCGGTGGCTCAAGTCTGTCATCCCAGCACTTTGGGAGACCAAGGCAAGAGGATTGCCTGAGCTCAGAGGTTCGAGACCAGCCTGGGCAACTTGGTGAGACCGTGTCTCTACAATAAATCAAAAAATTAGCTGGGCATGGTGGTGCGTACCTGTAGTTCCTGCTACTTGGATGGCTGAGGTGGAAGGATCACCTGAGCCCAGCAGGTCGAGGCTGTGGCGGCCGTGAGCATACCACTGCACTCCAGCCTGGGCAACAGAGTGAGGCTCTGACTCAAAAAAAAAAAGCATGTGACATTTATTGTGCACTTTATTTCTATGATTATTACATTGTAATAATGAAATAATTATTATGAAATTATTTTGATATGAGTCTGCAGGCAACTGTCGTGTCTTATGATGGTCTATGTGCAGTCAAACCTAACTGCAAATGTAAACCAATAATTATTGATTTGCTATTTCTTCCCTAAAGGTTTTGATTTCTTAGACTGAGGACCGCTCCCCAGTGCTCGCATCACCGCCTCAGCTCCACCTCAGATCATCAGGCATTAGGTTCTCATCAGGAGTGTAATCTAGATCCCGCACATGCCCAGTTCACAATAGAGTTCACACTCCTATGAGAATCTAACACCACCGCTGATCTGACAGGAGACAGAGCTCAGACAGTGGCGTGACCATGGGGAGCAGCTGTAAATACAGATGAAGCTTTGCTTGCTCACCCGCCACTCACCTCTTATAGTGCGGCCCCGTTCCTAATGGGCCATGGACCGGTACTGGTCTGTGGGCCGGGAGCTGGAGACCCCTGCCATAGACCACACAGCCTGGGACCCGGGAGCACAACGGTAGCTAGTCTCTGCCGCTAATGAGTCAGTGACCTCATTGAGAGGGACGTCAGGAAGGACATCTGGAGCCAGGCCCACTGCACCTGGCAGCGCCCTGCCATGGACAGCAAGGGGCTGCTTGCTGAAGCGTTACCGAGACCAGGGCAGATCAGAGGAGCCTGTCCTGATGAACCAGGGCTGGTTGTCATTGATGAGCTCCTTGAATCAAGCGCTCTTCATCAAGAGAGCGCTTCTCAACTACAGCTGTAAATTCCTGTCTTCAGGTGAGACCCTTCCCTTGCGGAATGTAAATGCTATCTGATGCGACTTGTGCAGGATGTTGGAGGGAGCTTGTCATTCTGTTGGCTTTGTGTCAGTAATAAAGCATGCGATCATGGAATACCCACTGTGAGCCAGGCACTGTGCTGACACAGAAATCAAGGCTGAGTGGGCGATCCTTAGAGCGGTCCTCACTCCAAGAACTCGAAACCTTTAGGGAAGAAATAGCAAACCAACCATTGTTGGCCAGGTGTAGTGGCTCACACCTGTCATTCCAGCACTTTGGGAGGCTGAGGCATTCTGATCACTTGAGCCCAGGAGTTTGAGACCAGCCTGGGAAACACAGCAAGGACTTGACTCTACAAAGAAATAAAAAATTTAGCTGGGCATGCTAGACCAACGGAACAGAATAGAGAACCGGAAATTAATCCATGTATCTTCCCCCTACTAACTTTTGACAAAAACACTAAACTCATTCACTGAGGCAAGAACAATCTCTTCAAAAGAACAGCGCTGGCTGGGAAAACTGGATATCCGTATGAGGAAGAACGAAACTAAATTCCCTCCTCTAGCCTATACAAAACAATCAACTCAAAATGGATCAAAGACCTAAATGTAAGGCCCCAAACTATAAAACTCCTAGACAAAAACATAAGGGTAACACTCCATGGCATTGTTCTGGGCCAAGATATTGTGAAGAAGATTGCAACAAAACACAGCCAACAAAAGCAAAAAATAGACAAATGGGATTATAGCAAACTAAAAGTCTTCTGTACAGCAAAGGGAACAATCAACAGCAATGGGATGACCTACAAAATGGGAGAAAATATTTGCAAACTATCCATTCAGCAAGGGATTAATAACCAACAATTATGTTCACAAACTCATCCTAGAAAAAGTGCTCCATACCTCATTGCTGAATATCACTACAGTCACCTTCGAAGGACTCCTCTTGGGAAGTTACGCACTGACGCCAGGGCCTAGTCCATCCATCAAAGCAATTTTGGAACTCTTTTTCTGGAATGGCCACCAGAGCCGTCATATTGCATTTGAAGTCCTGAATGTCATAAATGTCTTCCTTTCAATATTTCCTTCATTTTGGGGTACAGAAAAAGTCATTGGGGGTCAGAGCATGTGAGTAGAAAGGGTATTCTGAAACAGTTATTTGTACAATGTTGCCAACATAAGCACACAGTGGCAAGTTCGCGAACTTAGTTGTCAGGCCCCAACAAATAACAATGACAGCTCTGATGGCCATTCCAGAAAACGAGTTCCAAAATTGCTCTGATTGGTGGACCAGGCACTGGCATCCATGTATAGCTTCCCAAGGGGAGTAACTTGAAGATGACCATAGTGATATTTCAGCAATGAGGTATTTAGCACTTTTTCTAGGATGGTTTGTGATTGTAATCTCAAGCAACTCAATTGCAAAAAAACCAAACTGATTTTAAAATGAGCAAATGAGCTGAATAGATATCTGTCAAAAGAAGACAAACAGATGACCCACAGATAGTGAAAAAGTGCTCAGTATCATTAATCTTATCAGGGAAATGCAAGTCAAAACCACCATGAGAGATCATCTCACCCCAGTTTAAAAAACTATTATCAAAAAGACAATAGGGCTGGGCTCAGTGGCTCAGCCTGTAATCCCAGCACTTTGGGAGGCCAAGATGAGTGGATTGCCTGAGCCCACGGGTTCAAGACCAGCCTGGGCAACATGGTGAGACCACGTCTCTACAATAAATTTAAAAAATTAGCTGGGCGTTGTAGCGCATGCCTGTAGTTCCGGCTTCTTGGAAGGCTGAGGTAGAAGGATCGCCGGAGCGCAGCAGGTTGATGCTGGGGTGGCTGTGAGTGTGCCCTGCACTCCAGCCTGGCGACGGAGTGAGACTCCAACTTAAAAAAAAAAAAAAAAAAGAAATGCCCAAGATATGTGAACCAATGTAACTGCCTCCATGTGTAAAACTTCGCACATGATTGGTGAGAATGAGGGGAAGATAATTGACTTGGATCAATACATCTACTTCACAGAACATGGAGAACTGCTTGGAGGGGCAAAAGGACACTTCTTACTTGTCTGAAGTTACAGTAAGTTCAAATTATAGAAATAAAATATCCACTTTGGAATCTGGAAGAGGTCACTGGGGCTTACTGAATACGCTATTACTTACATTTAAATTCGATGTGGAATGGCCACAGATAAAAATGAGGTTTTTCTTTTAAAAATAAAAGTCACATTAAGGAAAAGAAAATGAACCTTTTGGAATTTGGAACCACTTAAAGTACATAGTTAAAAAATATCATTTACATACAAGGGAATAAGCATATTCTAATTGTGCAGTTTGATACATTTTGGCCAATAGGTATAAGTGCTATGTAACCGTGTTTTATTTTCTATGTCAGCTGTAGGCTTGTTTGTTGTTATAGTTGTTTCAGGTGACCTTTATCAGACTGAAGCATTTCCTTTCTACTCCTAGTTTGCAGAGATTTATTGAGGAATGGATGTTGGATTTTCTCAGGGTTTTTTTTGGCATTTATTAAATGGTCAAATGTTTCTCTTTTTAAGTCTGCTACTATGATGGATTACATGGACTGATTTTTGAATGATAAACCAATCTTGCATTCCTGGGATACACTCCACTCGGTTATAACACATTGTTCTTTTTATATGTCATTGGGTTTGACTTGCTAAAATTTGGTTAAAACTTTTTTCATCAATGTTCATGAGTTGTAGGAGTCTGTAGTTCTCTTTTCTTGTAATTCTTTTTTTTGTGGGGGGGACAGGCAATGTTGTACTCTTGGAACAAGTGGGAAAATGTTCCCTGCAGCCTTCTATTTTGGAACAGCTTGTGTGAAATTGGTACTATTTCTTCAAGAAATGTTTGGTAGAATTCATCACTGAAGCCATCTGGGCCTAAAGTTTTCTTTATAGGAAGGCTTTAAGCTAAAATTAAAGTTTATGATTAGACACAGGGTCTTCAGATACTCCATGTCTTCTTGGGTGACCTTGGTGGTGTTATGGGCTGAATGTCTGTGATCCTCTAAAGTTCATGTAGAAGCCCTAACCCCCAGTGTGGCTGTAATTGGAGATGGGGCCTCTCAGAAAGTTAAATGAGCTCATCAGATGGGACCCGGATCCTCTAGGGTTAGTTTTTGTGTCCTCATAAGAAGAGACACCAGAGGGCATCCTCTGACACACTGAGGAAAAGCCATGTGAGAACACACAAAGAGAGGGTGGCTATCCACAAGCCAGAAAGAGAGCCCTCACTAGAAACCACATCAGCCAGAACCTTGACCTTGGACTTCCACACTCCAGAACTATGAGAGAATAGATTTCTTTTCTTTTCTTTTTTTTTTTTTGAGTTGGAGTCTCACTGTTGCCCAGACTAGAGTGCAGTGGCATGCTCCCGGCCACCACAGCCTCCACCTGCTGGGTTCTGGCAATGGTTCCACCTCAGCCTTCCAGGTAGCTGGAACTACAGGTGCGCACTACCATGCCTGGCTAACTTTTGATTTATTGTAGAGACGAGGTCTCGCCAAGTTGCCTGGGTGGGTCTTCAACCTGCGGGCTCAGGCAATCTACTCACCTCGGTCTCCCAAAGTGCTGGGATTACAGGCCTGAGAATAGATTTCTGTTGTTTAAGCCATTCAGTCTATGGCATTCAGTCACGGCAGCCCAAGCTAATTTAGGTAGCTTTTCTTTAAAGAAATTTGACCATTTTTACTAAATTGTCAAATGTATTGGCGTAAATAGTTCATAATACTCTCTTATTATCCATTTAATATATTTTAGATCTGTAATGACTTACCCTCTCTCATTTGATATTTCTAATTTATGTATTAAGTATTTTTTTGGTCTAGCTAGAGATTTACCAGTCTTATTGATGTTAAAAATAACTAGCTTTTGGCTTCTTTTCTGTTTACATTTCATTGGTTTATGTGTTTTTTTTAAAAGCCATTTCCTCTTTTCTGCCTATTTTGGATTTAATATATTCTCTTTTCTTCTTTTCTATTTTTTAAGGTAGAAGTTTAAGTTACTGAAATGCTTCTTTTACAAAGCGTTTAATGCTATAAATTTTACTTCTAAGCTGTTTTAGACACATTCCACAAATTTAGACATGCCACATTTTAATTTTCATTCAGTTCAAAATATTTTCTAATTTTGGCTGTGATTTCTCATTTAATCCCTGAGTTATTTAGAAATGTGTTTAGTTTCCAAATATTCACAGATATTCTGGAAATCCTTTTTAAAAATGGATTTCTTATTCAATTTCGAAGTGGGCAGAAAACATACTTTGTATATACGTAGATATATGATATATAAAAAGCATATATATATACACACACACATAAATGTATACACACTCACTTTTTTTTTGAGACAGGGTCTCCCTCTGTCACCCAGGTTAGAGTACAGTGGCGCTATCACAGTTCACTGTAACCTCAAACTCTTGGGCTCAAGTGATCCTTCCACCAGTAGCTGGCACTACAGGTGTCCATTGCCATGCCTGGCTAATTTTTAAAAATTGTTTTTGGTATTGATGGGGTCTTGCTATGTGGCCAACTGGTCTTAAACTCCTATCTTCAAGCAATCCTCTTTTATCAGCCTCCCAAAGTGCTGAGATTAGGCATGAGCCACTGCACCTGGACTCTTGATACATTTAAATGTCCAAACTATGGTTTTTCTAAATGTACCTTGTATGTAGCTGAAAATGTTTGTTGTCTTGCATGTTGTTATAAATGTCAATTGGGTCTAGTTCACCTTTTCTTCTTTTTCTTTTTTGAGTTGGGGTCTTACTCTTTGTCACCCAGGCTAGAATGCAGTGGCATGATACAGCTCACTGCAGGTTCAACCTCCTGGGCTCAGGTGATCATTCTTCTCAGCCTCCTGAGTAGCCAGAACTACAGGCATGTGACACAATGCCTGGCTAATTTGACTTTTTATAGAGACAAGGTCTCGCTATGTTACCCAGGCTGGTCTCAGTCTCAGCCTCCCAAAAGTGCTGGGATTACAGGTGTGAGCCACTGTGGCTGGCCTCGTTGTTTTCTTCTGAGTAATCTGCTGTTTGTTATAGATGCATTTTTCGTCTGTGTAATTTCTTAGTCTATGCATGTGCATTACAAAACCCCACATGGCTTTCTTCCTCATGCTGTTTCCTCTGCCTTTAAAATGGTACAAATCTCAGGCTGGGTGCAGTGGCTCAAGCCAGTAATCCCAGCACTTTGGGAGGCCAAGGCAAGAGGATTGCCTGAGACCAGTGGTTTGACACCAGCCTGGGCAACTTGGCAAGACCTCGTCTCTACAATAAATAAAAAATTAGCCAGGTGTGGTAGTCCACACCTGTAGTTCTGGCTACTTGGAAGGCTGAAGCGGAAGGATCCGCCTGAGCCCAACAGGTCAAGGTGCGGTGACTGTGAGCATGCCACTGCAGTCCAGCCTGGGCGACAGAGTGAGACACCAACTCCAAAAAAAAAAAAAAGTACAATCTCCTCTCGATACTGTAGGGGATTGGTTGCAGGACCCCGGTGGATATC
The DNA here is from genome assembly GCA_963574415.1 of Tarsius wallacei. Taxonomy (NCBI): domain Eukaryota; kingdom Metazoa; phylum Chordata; class Mammalia; order Primates; family Tarsiidae; genus Tarsius; species Tarsius wallacei. Next base: position 11,140 of record CAUYQG010244229.1, read on the forward strand.
AAAATCCAAGGACACCCAAGTCCCTGGTATAAAATGGCATAGTATTTCCATATAACCTATGCCCTTCCTCTTGTATACTTTAAATCATCTTTACAGGCCGGGTTCGGTGGCTCAGCCTGTAATCCCAGCGCTTTGGGAGGCCGAGGTGAGTGGATTGCCCAAGCCTGGGGGTGCGAGACCCGCCCGGGCAACTTGGCAAGACCTCATCTCTACAATAAATCAAAAATTAGCCAGGTGTGGTAGCATGCACCTGTAGTTCCGGCTACTTGGAAGGCGGAGGCGGAAGGATCACCGGAGCCCAGCAGGTCAAGGCTGTGGTGGCCGGGAGCGTGCCACTGCACTCCAGTCTGGGCGACGGAGTGAGACTCCGACTCAAAAAAAAAAAAATTATCTTTACGCTACTTACAATGCCTAATACAATGTAAATACTATGCTATGTAAATAGTTGTTGTATGGTTTTTAAAATTTGTGTTTTTTTATTATATCGCCTTTATTGTTTTCAAGTATTTTCACTCTGTGGCTGGTTGAGTCCATGGATGTGGAATCCAGATATGAAGCTATAGAGAGTATGTCACAGCTGTTGCAACATCCTTGCTACTAGTATATTATCTGTGTGATTTCTGCATTGTTTCCAGTGACAGACTTTTTTTCCTTAACACGAGTCAGATTCTCCTGCTTCTTTGCTGGCCTGATGATTTTTGACTGGGTGCCTGGTATTGTGAAGTTTGAGTGCTGACACTTTGGGGATTTCTTCAAGTACTTTTGAGCTTTACTTGAGGTCCTAAGAAACAGTATGATGCTTTCGAGGCTTGCTTTAGAGCTGCTGGCAGGACCAGAAGAGCCTGCACCTGGAGGTGACTTACTTGGCTCCATGAGGATACGTGTGGTCCCTTTCTGTCCCCATGCCCAGGTGTTGGGGCTTCCACCCAGGCTGGTGGAAATACCAACTCTCCTTCACCCTGGGTAATGCTCAAGCACTGTCCCTCAGCTCCGCTCAGTGGGTCCCCAGTCTACGGCAGCTTCCTTACGTGCTGTGACCCTCATGCGATCCGTACTCAGCTGAAGACACAAAGGGAAACTCACACGTCTCTGGGCCCTTCTCTTCCTGTGCAGTGCTCTTTCTGCCACTCTGCCTTGCAAATTCTGGCTGTTTCCACCCTGCTAAGTTCTAGGGAAACTCCCGGGTTCTGTTTGGGTCTGTCCCCTCACCCCACTCCAGGTGCTCTATTTCTGTGTTGTAAACTTGGGAAGCTGTAGCGCTCACCTCGCTTGTTTCCCTTTTTCATGGGAATGCCTTCTGCTGTCTGTTGTTCACTATTTGAAAACCACTGGCTCATGCATTTTGTCTGGCATTTTTGTTGCTCAAGGTTAGAGGTAACCTTTTCTCTTACTTCGTCAAGGCCAGAAGTGTGAGTCAGAATTCATTTCTCTTCACTCTTAAAATGTATTTTTGCTGCTGGGCATGGTGGCTCACGCCTATAATCTCAGCACTTTGAGAGGCCGAGATGAGAGGACTGCCTGAGCCCACGGGTTCAAGACCAGTCTGGGCAACTTGGTGAAACCTCATCTCTACAATAAAAATCAAAAAAATTAGCCGGGCATGGTGGCACATGCCTGTAGTTCCAGCTACTTGGAAGGCTAAGGTGGAAGGATTGCCTGAGCCCAGTAGGTCGAGGCTGCGGTGGCCGTCAGTGTGCTACTGCACTCCAGCCTGGGTGACAGAGTGAGATTCCAACCCTCGCCTCCCAAAAAGTGTTTTTGCTAAGTATCTACAGATGACAGTGTGGCGGTTTGAGTGCTGATCCTCCACGTAGTCAAAAACCCATGTATAGCTTCCAACTCCTCCAACAACTTTACCAATGGCCTCCTGTTGATTGGATGCCTTATAGTTATGGTGTAGTACTTGCATATAACCTACATACTTCCTCTTGTATACTTTAAATCATTTCTAGACTACTGACAATGCCTAATACAACGTAAATGATGTCCGGGCTTGGTGGCTCAGCCTGTCATCCCAGCACTTTGGGAGGCTGAGCCCACGGGTTTGAGACCAGCCCAGGCAACTTGCCGAGACCTTGTCTCTACAATTAAAAAAAAAAAAAAAAATTAGCTGGGCATGGTAGCACGTGCCTGCAGTTCCGGTTCCTTGGAAGGCTGAGGTGGAAGGATCGCCAGAGTCCAGCGGGTCGACGCAGGGGTGGCCATGAGTGTGCCACTGCACTCTAACCTGGGTGACGGTGTGAGACCCCAACTCAAAAAAAAAAAATGTAAATGCTACGTGATAGTGGTCATACTGTATTAACACATGTTGCATGTTATGTCTATTATATACTGCATTCTTACAATAAAGTGAGCCAGAGAAAAGGAAACATTAAGAAGATCACAAGCGATAGAAAATATATTTACCACTTATTAAGTGGCGTAAATCATCATAAAGGTCTTCATCCTCTTCACCTTCACGATGAATAGGCTGAAAGAGGAAGGCTTGGTCTTGCTGTTTCAGGGAGGGAGAAGGCAGAAGAAAATCCATGTGTAAGTAGGCCCAAGCAATTCAAACCCGTGTTGCTCAATGGTCAACTGTAACCCTGAACAAATTATCTTCTTTCTACCCAAGGAAGGAACCATTCCACTGTTTCATCACTACAGTGGAGAAGCCAATTGTCAGGCTTTGACATTCCTTTGAAAATAGTATGCCTTTTGATCTTCGGCTTAAGATTGTTTTTGTCTTTGATTTTCTCAGTTTCACTTGGAAGAGACTAGTTGTGCACTTCTTTTACTTTATTCTGCTTGAAATTCACTGGGCTCCTTTAGTCTGTCAAGTGATGTCTTCCAATTGTTCTGAAAAACTCTCAGGTTCTATTTCTTCCCATAACTTTACCCTACTTTCTCTTTCCCTGCAACTCCAATCAGACACGTCAGATCTCAATGAATCTATGTCTCTTCTCTCTCTTCCCATCTTTCTCTCTCTCTGTGCTACATCATGGATCATTCCTTCCAGTTCTTTAATTTTCTCTTCTGCCATGTGCTTTGTTGCCAACCATGTCCAGTGCGTTCTAAAATGTTGGTTATTGTGTTTTTCACGTATAAAATTTCTATTTGGTTCATTTTCCAATTTATATCATTTAGTTTTTATTTCCCTGCTAAGATTTTCAAGTCTGTTGATCATGTTTAAAAACAATGAGCATAGTTATTATTATTATTTTTTGAGGTGGAGTCTCACTCTGTCACTGAGGCTGGAGTGCAGTGGCTCACTCAGGGCCACCACAACCTTGACCTGCTGGGCTCAGGTAATCCTTCCACCTCAGCCTTCCAAGTAGCTGGAACCACAGGCACGTGCCACCATGCCCTGCTATTTTTTTGATTTATTGTAGAGACGAGGTCTCACCAAGTAGCCCAGGGTGGTCTCAAACCCCTGGGCTCAGGCAATTCTCTTGCCTATGCCTCCCAAAGTGCTGGGATTACAGGTGTTAGCCTCTGCACCCGGCTAGTTATGTTATAATACATCTCTCAGAACGCTAACATCTAAAGCCTGTGCAGATCCTGTTTCTGCTGTCTCTCACTTAAACTGTCTTGATATCTCATGTACTATTTTATTGTGACGCCATGTCCATCATTGCTCTTGGACAATTACTTACAGTGCTTTTCAAAACACAGAATAAATGTGCCTTCTTCCAGAGAGGTAATGAAGTGGCTTCTGTCAGGGGGCATGACACATTGGGGACCACCTCAAATTCTGTTCAAATCTCAAGTTCCTTAGTCCACTTGGGTTTTGGTGCTCAAGGCACAGTACCATCTGGAGGCTGGTTTGTGGCCACAATTTTTCTAATTTTTTTTTTGTCCTTTTCTCTAGTGTCTAAATCTGGAGTTAAGTTTGATTTTAGTTCTTCCTTACTGTGAAGATGCACCCCTTGGAGTCCTACCTTAGCTTAGGGTTTCCTACAGGATTCCCCCACTGCCCCCGGCCCTGGACAGCCCTCCATCTTGCCTTCATCCCTTTGCCACATGAAGTCACTACACTAAGGGGTGAGATACTGGACACACACAGGTAAAAAGTGGCTTTTTTCCCTCCAACATTCCACTTTTCTCTCTCGGTTGGACCTTCTCCAAAGCTTTGACCTTGCACTTACTCATCTTTTTACCTCTTGTATGTTTTTTCGGTGTGTATGAAACACACATTGTATCAGATATACTCTTCGAAGATCCAGCAACAATAAAGTAATAAGGGTTAGAATATGTGTTAATTTATGAAAGCTTTACCATTTAAAAGCTGTTTTTAGCAGCAAGGTTAATTAGAGTAGGGTGCTATTCCTAGAAATAGGAAGTAGCTGTAGAATTATCAGTGCATTAGTGTCAAGTGTACCTTTTCTTATTGACTTCATTATTTTTGATAATATATATATATTTTATTCAGGGTCTCACTCTGTTGCCAGAGCTGGAGTGCAGTGACACAATCACAGCTCACTGTAGCCTCCAACTCCTGGGCTCAAGTGATCTCTTGCCTCAGCCTCCTGAGTAACTCGGACTACAGGCATGAGCCACCATGCCCAGCTAATTTTTTACTTTTTGTAGAGATAAAGTTTCACTATGTTGCCCAGGCTGGTCTTGAACTCCTGGACTCAAGCAATCCTCCTGCCTTGGCCTTCCAAGTTCTGGGATTACAGGTGTGAGCCACCGTGCCCCAGCCTGGAGGAGATACATTTTGAAAGAATGTACAACTAATAACAGTGTAAGGCCCTGGAACTGATCTGACCCTGACCCTTCATGCAAGTGATGTAATTTCATGTTAAAACTCAATGTCCTTGCCTGTTAAGTGAAAGTAAGACTAAATTATTCAATAGCCCTTTCTAGTTCCAGCAGTCTGGGTTCCACAGATACTTCCACATGTCACCTCTACCACCTGGCACAGACCTTATGAACAAGAATGGCCTCGCCCCTCCAGCACAGAAAACCTTTCATTGTGCCACTTCAGTGCCACTCCCTACTGACTGAAGATGGCCCAAATCCGAGTTGCCATCTTATTCCTGCATGTAGGACATCTTTTGAAATATGGCTGAGACAACTTCTATTGTGTCATACTCTTGTTTTTCTAATAGTTGTAATAGTTGAAGAATTAACAAATAACCTCCCCTAAATCATTACCACCTTTCAGGATTGTACAGAATTAAAGGACAGAATTCAAATCTTCTTCCATTAAGGGAAAAAAAAAAAAGAAAAGAAAACCATCACGTACAAAGCCAGCAAAGGCATTCTCAGCTCTATGTAAAAGCATTCTATTGAGAAAAGTGCTAATAAATAAAAGACAATCAGGGGCATACTTCAGGTAGAAAATAAAAATTTAATAGCAATATCATAAGATAAACAGACATATAAAAGTCAGATATTTAGTTCTAGATGTTAGAAATAACATACATAATAAATTCAACATAGTACTTGGTAGTGCCACAAGATAAGATTTTATTTTTCAAATGACATATTATGCCAATCAGGCTGCCTTGTACTCAGAGGTTCAAACAGATTGCTTCTATTACTAAAAACATCTGGACTGCTGACATCTCTGATAAAACCACAATACTTGGCATATTGCAACTGAGCTGTGTAACCAGTATCTTAGTGGCCTGACTACATCCTCTCATGATGGGAAAAAGAACGAGGTAAATATTGCCCTTTCAGAATACCCATTACCAAAACTGTTACAGAATCAAAATAAAAATGATTTCTTTCTCCTTTTTAACCTTATATTATCCTTGGAGCACATGTGTGAGGGGAAGTTAAAAACTAACAGGGCAACTTTATGCTGTATGCAAGGTCAATATTGAGAACCACAGACTAATTTTTAGATCTAATATTACTGGTTCTGTCCTTAAAGAGAAATAGAGGCAGTAGACCAACTTTTTTGAAACAGAATTTTGCTATTCTTTCATAATCAAATATTTCAATGATTTCTAAGACTGTTTTTACAGACTATTTCCACTGAGCTAATTCAAGAGACACACTGGCTGAAAGTCTTGAGAATATAAACCTTAAGGTTAAAAATTCCATCTTCAAAATGTAAAGATTTAAGTAGAGCCCTTAGCAAGGTTATTTAATGCAAAATTGCTGGCCAGGATGAAAATGAGTACTAGGCAGAAAAAAAGGTCATGCTTAAAGACATAAATGAAAAACCACAGGCAAGTTTTCCACGACACAGGTAATTCCTTTGACCTAAAGATATTTGCTAAAAGTCAGAGTTACCTTATTGCATAGTGAATCCTCAAAGCCATTAAGCTGAGTTCTGGGTCAACGTTTCTTATGCTTTGGTTGGATGGTTTAATGGAATATATATTCTATGGATTTAACTACAGACCTCAAGGAACAAAATAAAATATATAAAATACTAGAATCTTCATTGAAAAATGGCATTTTCCTCTGTCTTTTTCATGCAATAAGCATACCCATCTTAAATCTGGAATTTTTATAAGTAATTTCTGTACATCCCACTGAAGCTTGTTATTCCAATGAGCCAAATTCAAGTGCTTTCATTTAGTTGAGTATTAAAGAATGTTCTGAGAATTATTCGTCATTGTCTGCAGAAGAAAGAAAAAAAGTAATTCACTTCAAATCAAACTGTATCTACTTAGTAAAAAAAATATACTCATTTTTCACATTAAAGGAGATGGGCTTTAATATTGTTTTATTTATTTTTTCCTCCCCTCCTCTCCCCTCCCAATATTGTTTTAAATGTATTTTTATTATAATAGCACATACTCATTGTAAAAAGTCAGAAAGTACAACACAGAATAAAGTAGGAAGCAAAAATCATCTATAAGCAAAAGATAACTTTTAATTTTATATAAATTCTCTCCTATGCATACGATGTCCGATGATAGGTTCTCAAACCATTCTAGGAAAAGCGGTACATACCTCATTGCTGAGTCTCACTATGGTCACCTTCAAAGTGACCATGGGAAGCTATGTTGGACCTCATACACAAATTATACCAGCTGAGCTGTCTTTTTGGGACTCAGATAATTTCCACTGTAACAGAAATGTGTTTTTATCATCTTCTTTTTAACCTGCACCTTAATGAGTTGATACCACTTTGGGGTGAGCTGGCAAAAGGCTACCCTCCCTTCCCCCAACACAGAGAATAAAAGTGCATCAGCACCATATGCAGATGACATGGCTTTATTACCACTCGTTGACGCAGCTAATAGACAACTGTCTGTCACACAGCTACATACGGGGCTAATTCCTTGCACTTAGAAAGACTCCAAAACTATTAGTCTAAGTCCAGCTGCTGTCTAACATTTAACTCTCTTTTGACTAGCAACACAAAACAGCAAGCTAACTTACTCTGATAATGCTGCATTCATTTCATAGCCAGTTTCTTTGGTGGCATATGAGTCATTTATAATATGTTACAGGCTGAAATAAGATTTTTTTTAAAAGACTGCCAGGGTAGGCATTTGACTAATTGTGTTACATCTTTTTCTGGCCTAAAGGAATAACTGCCAGGCTCCATGATACAGAATTCTGGGGTCCTCATCTTCTCCTGGAAGGGGGTGTTACTCCAGTCTGGCACTCGGCCCCGTGTAGGGTAATGGCCTATGCAGGCATGATGTCTTTTGAAGCCACTCAGCTGTCAAGAGAGGGCGTCACTTCTACCTCATGAACCAGCTGGTTTGTCACCATTGTCCACTTACAGGTAAAGCAGAATAAAAGCACTCCAGATACTTGTCAAAAAGACTGAACGCTAAGCACACTGTTGCTGGTTACTTACACAAAGCTCCGTGGAAACAACGAGGATGGAGAACTGCCTGAAGGATGGGCAGTCTGAACAGAAACAGAATTGGCCTGGTGTGCTCCACAGAGTTCCTTAAATGGAATCATCCCCTGGCCTTGTGCCATGAACTTACACCAGGACATATTACAAGAAACAGACCCATGAAAATTACTGAGGATATTTTTCATTCCATCGCAGCATTGTTTTATTTTATTTATTTTTTATTTCTGAATGGGAATCTCACTCTGTTGCCCAGGCTGGAGTGCAGTGGCATGCTCACAGCCAACGCAGCCTCAACCTGCTGGGCTCAGGTGATCCTTCTGCCTCAGCCTTCCTCCAAGTAGCTGGAACCACAGGCGAGTGCCACCACACCTGGCTATTTTTTGTTGTTGTTGTTGATTTATTGTAGAGATGACGTCTTGCCAAGTTGCCCAGGCTGGTCTCGAAACCCTGGACTTGAACAATCCTTTCACCTCCGCCTCCCAAAATGCTGGGATTATAGGCATAAGCCACTGCACCCAGCAGTAGCACTGTTTTATTTATAAGATGAGGTCCAAGCTCTCAATAAAAGCAGAAATTCACAAGTTCCAGAGCAGGTTTACATTCTGTATTTTCATTTTGATAAAATATTTTAATATTTAGAAAAATGAAATATCTATTTTACAGTAACATTTTCTAAGACTTGAGTTTCCATGAGCATGGTGTCTCTCCATTTATTTACATATACTATCATTTCTTTCATCAACAATATTTAGTTTTCAGCATACAAATACTGTTGAAGTTTTATATCTTAGGTTAGATTTATAGCCATGTATTTCATTTTTTCAAGCAATTAAAAATTTTTGTATCCATGTGTTCATTGCTAGTATACAGCAATATAACTGATCCATGTATGTAAATCATGTATTCTGCCATCTTGCTAAACGCACTTACTAGATACAGAATTTTTTTTGTAGACTCTAAATTTTCTACATAAACGATCAGGAGATCTGCAAATAAGAACAAAGACTTGAGTTTTTTACTGGGGTCTATGGACCCTTGGATTCCTGTGCCTGAAGTAAAACTGTTCCCTTAAAAGATTCACATGTTTCTCAAGTCCGAGGGGCACTGTATGACCATGCCCACCTCTTCTTAAAGATCATGGGAACATTTTTCCTTTGATTTCAATACCAAAAATAGCTTTCCTCTGAGCAACTAACATGTTTTGTCTTGTAACTACTGTGAATCATGTAATTAGTTAGGTTTTCTGCCTTGCTAAAAAGACTCAAATTTGTTTCCTGTTTTCAGAAAATACAGAGACCTTTTGAATGCACACTGTGTATTCTGACTTCATTCCTGGCTTTATACTCATTTGCCCAATACAATGACTTGCTCAAACATTTTAAAACTTAATTGTATCTTGTACTACATATATTTTTAAATGCAATCTTAAACTTTTTGGTATGAATATATGAAAAAATTTTGCATGGAATATACATAAATGTTATACAAATTTATATTGCTAAAATTAAACACCAACATTTAAAACCCTAAATTTTAGTCTGAGAATGTATATTAAAGTAACAGGATTAATTTTGGGGCAAATATTCCAGAAATAAATTCTTATTCAAGATTTTATGTATTGCTTTATGTGTCTAAAAGTTTGATATTACATCCTTGATAGGAATTATTCTCATTTTTACAGCTGTCCAAAATCTGTCCAGTAAGATTTTTAAAAACACCATTCAAATATTATTTATAAATTAAATTTAAAAATATAGACCTAGGTCAATACAAGTATCTAACAGAGTTAATTCTACAGCTGCTGAAGAGTAGTACAGCCCAGTGCAGAAGTGCCAACATGGGTGTGAGGAAAGCTCAAGCACTTGTATCTGTCATCATGTTTTCTCACATTCACTGAAAACAACAAAGACATGGGAGGAAATCTTACCTTCTTGGTAGGCTCCGTCTGCCATGACTAAATGAAGAATCTTGGCATAAAGATGCTGATGTTCATTTCCCAAAATATTCTGAACTACTTTTGAACAAATTTCAATATTTTCATCTTCATCTTCATGAATAGCCTATATCAAATTTCCAAAATAAAGTAATATCTGACCAATTTTCTCTAATTACAGACTTCACTTTTTTTTTTTTTAGCTGGAGTCTCACCCTGTCCCCCAGGCTGGAGGGCAGTGGCATGCTCACAGTTACCACAGCGTCAACCTGCTGGGCTCAGGCAATCCTTCTGCCTCAGCCATCCAAGTAGCTAGAACTACAGGTGTGCACTACCATGCCCGGTTTATTTTTTGATTTTTTTATTTATTGTAGAGACGAGGTCTCACCAAGTTGTCCAAGCTGGTCTTGAACCCCTGAGCTCAGGCAATCCTCTCACCTCGGCCTCCCAAAGTGCTGTAATTACATACTTGAGCCATAAGGCCTGGCCTTAGACTTCTCTTTTAACTAACATTTCTCAGGTATTCAAAGTACATTTTAAAAGTAATGTTTTAATTGACATTTCACTTACCTTTATTTTCTCATAAATCTCAAAGAACTTTTCAAAACCCATTTCCTGTTCCAGATGAAGTCTCAGCTCCTCTAAGTGGTTAAAGACACTGTCATATTCACATTCGCTGGTAGTTTCACCATCACTGTTATCTGAAAAACATAAAATTAATTCTTAAAAAGATATTTTATGATTGAAAAATAAGACTGAATAAAATATTTCTTACCCTAATAAACTAAAATCCTATGACAAATGAATAATATCACTGACACAGACTATTTTTGCTTTCAATAGAAAGTTTTT
>CAUYQG010244231.1:0-31420 GCA_963574415.1 Tarsius wallacei
CCTGCTTGAAGAAGAGCAGAGAAGCCCAGGGAGCCCAGGAAGCCCGGGGACCGGGAAGCCTCGGGCCGGAACCACGACAGGACAGTGATGGGGCACGGTGGGACAGCTGGGACCCCACGGCCTGCTGTGGACGGAAACAGAAGCAGATGGGAGAAGGGAACGGGGAATTTTTAGTAAGGGATCAGACTTGGGATGGAAAGGCATGGAGAGATTAGGAGGACGAGGTCTCCTGGCTGGGAGGACTGTGTGGATAGTGACGCTGCCATTACTGCGGGAGAGGGGGAAGCAGTCATCTGGTGGCGGCAGGTGTCTGGTGGATGGGAGAGAAGAGACCCAGGCTGAGTGTGCCCAGTGGGGGGGCCTGGACAGCACACGTGGGGAAAGAGCCCACCACCGAGAAATTGATCTATGAGAGAGACTTCTCAGGGGGTGATTGGAGTCTTAGGAATGAGTGAGATTTGCCCAGGGACAGGGCAGAGAGAGCCCAGGAAGAGGAGGAAGCCAAGGGCTGGATTCCAGGGGACTTTGCCTTTAGGAGAAGCCGACAAAGAAGATTGGGACCCAAAAGGTTAGGAAGAGAAGAGGGATCGGAGAGGCAGCGCCATGGGAACCATGGCGACGAGAGTCTCTGTCCTAGCAGGAGCCGGCAGCGAGCTAAACATCACGGGAGGATGCGGCATGGACTGGAGTCACTGGACTTGGCAACAGGGACTTCTCAGCAGTTCAGTGGCCTGTGTGGGCGTCGGCAGAAACCAGATTATCTGGAAAAGTATTTTTCATGCATTATCTGGTCGACCTCTTAGCCCTGTGAAACAGGGAACACGACCCCCTGCGCATTCTAAGAAGGGGGTGGAGGCGGGTCCAGATGAGGTCACAGTAGCTCATACGCTGGGAAGGGCAGGGCTGGGCCCCAAGTCCTAATTGTCTGTTATGAAGGTACACATTCCTCTTAGGAGGAAGGTGGCATCGCTGAGTGGGAGGACTACTTTGTAGATGTTAGGAGGATGAAGAAGGTTAAGACCATCCAGGTGGAGCACAGGACCCAGCCACAGCCCAAAACTGAGCCCCTCAGCAAAGTAGACATGGCATGGCCCATCATCCTCAGCAGGGATGACAGTGGCTCCCCTTCCCAGAGGGCAGCACCTATGCCCGGATCTTCTGGACACTGCACCCCTCTCTGCTGTGTAGCTCAGCCGGGTGACGGCGGCTGCTCCCAATGAGGTCAGGGCATCAGGGGGACGCCCACATGGGATGGCTGGTTGAGCCCTGCATCTTGCTCCTGTGAAGTCAATACAAAACCACGTCCTCAGCACACACGTGGACAATTCAGCGCAGACTTGCCCCACATGGAACGGTGGGCTCAAATAGAGCTTTTTGACAACAGATCATCTTCCTATGGGCTGAGCTGTATACACACATCTCTACGCAGCAATGGCCCTTGTGAAACTGGGAGAGGGTCAATGACTTTAACTCCAGGGGAGCGAAGGAGCCTGGGGAGCCAGGGCAGGCATCTGAGGTACCCAGTGTGTAAGGGAAGCCAATGTGAAGCCCAAGGGCACCCAGAGACCTGCACAACCTGGAACCAGGGACCAAGTATGGCTCCTGCCCATGGAACAAAGCTCAGAATTGCGCTGGATGGAGCTACCAGCGAAGTCCTGGGTTTTCAATCAGACGGTCAGAGGTGCCTAGAGTTGGGAGGGCCACGTGCAGATGGGATGGGAGGATGGGGCCAGAGCTGAGCTTTAGGGAGATTGGGGAGGCACCCCAAAGTCACTCTGGAAACCAGAAAGCTTCATACTGGGCTGAACACTCTGGGGGGAAGTCTCCCAGAGCCCTTGGGGCTGATCTGGCCTCTCCAGACCCAGGTTTTTCCTGTAGTTTGCTGCTTTGGGGGCAGCTGCCCTGGCTTGCTTGGGGACATGCAGCGGCCTCTCTGGGCCCTTCCCAGGGCTATCTGTTTCCCCTCACTTCAGGACTGCCCGGTGAGCAGGAAATGCAAATGCCCAAAACATCCCTGCAGAGATGCTTTTCAAACAGCAAGGCCGAATAAATATATTCAAGTTGAGACGTAAAGTGCCTAAAGCAAATGTCTAAGCAGCTTTATTTGTTCTAGAAATAGTGCTTACTGCTGGCCAGCAAAAATCAAGTGTCCTGTTAATAGTAAACAAACAAGCAGGACAGGGGGTGGGGCAGTTAGGGGGGGTGTTCTCTCCTGTGGAAGCTGGGTGGCCCAATACCCATGTGGTGCAGAACCACCTCCCTCAGGGGTGTCCTATCCTCTGAGTCCTAGATCCATCCCCACCCCGACCCAGCTGAAGAATCCCTGGGCAGTGGCTGGTCTGGGGAAGCAGGAACTCTTAGTGGTCCAAGTTATGTCCCCAGAGTCTTTCTACCCCTTGCCAACTCAGGGTCCCTGCAGGAAGCTGATTCCCAAAGCCCTGCCCCTCCTAATTGACAAACACACCGCACACTGGATCACATGCTGAACTGATTTACAGAATTTTATGGTCTGTGATTTAGCATACCTAGACTTGACTACCTCTATTCTAATTAAATTAACAAAAAATTAAGAGTGACAAAATGGCAAAGATTTACTGATTTGTCTAATGCGTGTCCTTGCTGCTCAGATAAGCACAAACCAATTTTAACTCTGAATGAAATAAAGGAAAATATCTGGCATTTGATCTACTTGTTTGCCAAAAAATTAGCAATGGATTCAGAGAAGCCTCTCCAAGGGCCACACAGTCACAGGCATCATCACACTCGGTGGGGCCTGCAGGGCAGGGTGGGAGAACAGGCAGACCCAGGCACGCAGGACTAGCACCCAAATGAGGTCTGCTGCCCTGGACGGCCCCGGTTGTCCCCCCTTTCCTGCCACCTCCAGCTGCCCCCTGCAAGTCAGACTGGAACCAAGCCACTGAGCCACTATGAAGCTGTGGCCACTCTCAAACCTTTGGAGGAGCAGTGAATACAAACTGTGCTGCAGGCGGGGCTTCCAGATTGGAGCCTATGGCCGTCTTTCCCTCTGTTGCACCTTCTCCCAAACCCCCTGCAGAGAAGCCTTTCCACAGGAGTTTCCTGCAAGGGAAGCCACAGCTTTCCCATGCCTCCTCTCATTTTCCAGGGGGGTCTCACACTGGGAGTTGGGGGGTGTGGTGGACCAGTCCAGTCCTGTTCTTCAGTGGGGAGGGAGTTCTGTGTCCTCCTCTGCAGTCCAGACCTCAGTTGCTGCTCTGTCACATCTATGCTGCCTCCCGGTCACCTCTGCACTTCTTTGCTCTTCTCTGCACACCCAGCATGGAGGGTGGTGGCTGGCTACACGGTGGGGACTCAATAACCCTCCACGATCGTCATCCTCATCCTCATCCTCATCATTGTCATCATCACCATCATCATCAACATTGTCTTCATCGTCTTCTATATCATCATCGAGATCATCGTCAACATCATTGTCCTCATCATCTTCAACATAATCACCACCATCATCATCAACATCTTCATCATCAACATCATTGCCATCATCGTTCCTGTCATCTTCATCATGATCCTCCTCCTCATCGTCATCCTCATCATCTTCAACATCATCACCACCATCATCATCAACAACACTGTCCTCATCATCAACATCCTCATCATCGTCACGGCCATCATCCTCATCATCTTCAACATAATCACCAATGGCATCGTCCTCCTCCCCTTCATCATCCTCATCATCTTCAACACCGTCCTCCTCATCCTCATCGTCAACATCATTGTCCTCACCATCTTCAGCATCATCACCATCATCATCATCCTCTTCCTCATCAACATCATCCTCATCAATGTCACTGCCATCATTGTCCTCATCCTCTTCAACACCATCACCACCACCATCATCAACATTGTCCTCATCACTCCCATCGTCTTCAACACCATCATCATCCTTATCGTCAACATCACTGTCATCATCACCCTCATCATCTTCAATATCATCATTATCTTCATCATCTTAAACATCATCTTCGTGCTCATCATCAGCATCATTGTCATCATTCTCATCATCTTCAACATCATCAGCAGAACCACCACCACCACCATCACCATCATCATCAATGTTATCACCATCATCATCATCATCATCATCATCATCATCCTGATCTAGCACTCAAGTAGGGCTTATGCTGTTTCATATGTTGTTCTAAGCGCATTATATGTAGTAACTCACTTAATGTTCTCAACAACACTCTAGGCAGGTATCCTACCCCCATTTTACAGATAAGGAAAATGAGGCACATAGAAATTAGCCCAACTTACCCAAGATCAGTTCCTCAGCAGACAGAACCAGGATTTTAACCTATTTGAATCCGCCTGGCTTTAGTCTGTATTCTAGATCACTATACTACATGTATGTTGAATGAGAGATAAAAGTAAATGAATAAGAAGGCATCGGAGTAAGGGTGTGGATGAGCGCAGTGGGTGCCAGGAGGCTCAGGGAATAAAGAATGCTTTTCCCACTATTTATATTTGGCAACAATGTCCATCTTGGCCCTCCTTCCTTTTCTGTGGCAAAGATCTCAGCGTGCGGATGATGTAGGAGCCCTGCAGGGTTGGCACCATGCTGTTTCAGCCATGCTGGTCATAGGTAAGCATGCCCTGGCTTTGTGATCATGTGATTACCTTGCTTCTTCCCTCATAGAATGCCAAGCTCTGCACAAATGTGGAGGCAGCCGGGCTTTGTTCACCATCACTTTCCCCCTGTTCAGCACATACAGGACCTGGCACATACACATTGCTCAGTCAATAGATACTGATTGTATAAATAAATGAACTAGTAGCTGAAAGGAAAGCATTTCCCCAACACTTCTTAGACTCAACCTTTGGGAGTTATCAGAAAACCTATCTGTCTAGCTAATAAATGACTGCAACAAAGAGGCATGCACTTAATGTTTCATGTCCAATGTTGTCCTCTCCCCACCTGCAGAAGGGTGTGTCACTGTCTAGAGAAACAAAAGAGTGGTGGGTCACACCTCAGGGTGATCTGGGGCTGAGTCCTTGGACAGCCTTTCTATATGCTGGGTCTTTAAGGAATTTAAATGCAGCATGATGTAAAAATTACAAAGAGTAAAATTAATTATATGGTTTGCCAATTCCCCATGCCTAGTAAAGGAGTCTTGCCTCTGATGGAGGCACTAGATGCTGTGCCTGTCCCGGGGGACGGTGACAGCTCTGTCTGTCTTTTGAGCACTTGTTAACATCTGGCACTATGCTAAGTATCACAGAGCGACTATCTCATGTACTCTTCAATCACCAGCATTTACCTGGTTTTACAGATATAGAGATGATATCCAGAACATAGATCCTAATTCAGCCAAGGCAAACAACTAGCTTTGCGTCTAGGTCTCTATGGCAGAGATGACAGATGTTCCCCTTTACCCATTCTCTTCTACCTTAAGTTCTAGAATTCCCAAATTTAGCTGGGCACATGGACACTCAGAGGGAAGACTACATTTCCCAGACTCCTCTACAGTTAGAGGTGGCTGTGATTACATTGTGGCCAGAGGAATACAGGCAGAAATGTTCTCCTCTTTCCCGCTGGCTGGGATGCAGGCATGATGACTTGAACTCAAGCACCAGTTTTGTGTCCTGAAGTGATGGCTGTGTGTGGAAGATAGTGGTGCTGTGTTATGGGAGGCTGGTTCTCCGATGAACCACCAGCTGCCATGCCAGTTCTTAATCCTCTAATAAACCTTTTCCAAGGAAGAGAAATCAAACTGTTTAAACCACCTATTATGCTATTACGGGAGTTTTGGTCCCTTGCAGCTGAACCTGTCTGAACACAGTCTGTCTTAACTCCAGAGCACTGTTTCCTAACCACTTTCCTTAGAAAGCAGCTTATCAGCCGGGCGCGGTGGCTCTAGCCTGTAATCCCAGCACTTTCGGAGGCCAAGGCGAGAGGATTACCTGAGCCCAGGGATTTGAGACCAGCCTGGCAACTTGGTGAGACCTTGTCTCTACAATAAAAATCAAAAAATGAGCCGGGCATGGTGGTGTGCGCCTGTAGTTCCAGCTACTTGGAAGGCTGGGGTAGAGGGATTGCCTGAGCCCAGCAGGTTGAGGCTGCAGTGGCTGTGAGCGTGCCACTGCACTCTAGCCTGGGTGAGAGAGTGAGACTTCAACTCAAAAAGAAAAAAAAAAGAAAGCAACTTATCTTGTTGTCCTCCCAGGACCTCAGGACACTCTGATAACACCCTTGGCACAGTGTATGGCACAGAACGAATGCCCCTGGCCACTGTCCTCACTGTTCTGTGGCCACTGCTGCCACCTGCAAACCCATACCATCCTGACAGGTCGCTTAGAACCCAGAGTGGTCAGACCAGCAGGGTAGGCCGGGCAAGGTGGTTTGCATAGAGTCCAAAGTGCTTACCTCAGCCGGGCATTAGAAGGGGGACTGTTATTTTGGCTCCAGAAAGAGCCTTCAGACTCTGTGTACCAACCTAAGTCTTCCTTAGGCACGACGGAATTAGGCTCTAAAGAGGAAGCATGGTCTCAGCTCAGCGGCCCCAATGGAGGAGTTGCCAGGAGTGGCGAAATCTGACCCCACTGGGAAACCTTTTAGGGATGCCCACAGAGAGGGACATGCTGGACGAATGAATGGTCACTTCCTGAGCTTGCCGGAGAAGGAACCCCAGGGTCTCCTGGGAAACGTTTCCAAGAGCCAGATTTGCATATAAATAATAGACATGTCAAAACATATGATACCTAGATTTGGTATTCACCCTAAGAGTGGAATGCACAATTCGTGACAACTCCCTTAGATTCTAGAGCAGTTCCTGAGGAACTCGTCCTCAGCTCTGGCATCAGGCAATTAATGAAACTGCTGTTATCTCTCACAGAGTGACTGCTGACCACGAGTGGCCCTTTCCCCACTGCTCGCCTGGAGGTCCTGCTTCTGCCTGGCCGCAGCCTCACAAAGTCCCTCATGGACTGTGCAAGGCAGACACAAGCAGATGGGCTTTTTCTGCTGGCTGATGGAGTGCTGTTTGGAAAGTAAAAACACAAGGACACTTTTCCTTAGGAGGAAGAGACGAGGAGAGGTATTGGGAGGCCCAAGAGATCAAAACCAAGGGTCAGAAACAAAGAGGGTGAATGAAGTTCAGTTCTCTTTCAGTCCTGCCTGCTAGTTCAGGTGGCCACTGCCATCACCTTCTAGGGAATTCTGCCGGTTGAGAGGCTCAGAGGAGCTCCAGGAAGACGATCCGCAGACAGAGAAAGTGCTTTGTTTTACAGTTTCCTGGTCACTGACACCAGCAGCCTTTCTTGCCAACAGCTCGAAATATGAGATGCTAGTGTTTTTTCCTGGCTCCCTGAATTTAAATTACATCACCAAAGAAGAAACTTCCCAAAGGAGATGAATCTCTGCAGATAATGATCCCTCACAATGGATTTCAAATTGTAATAAAAATATAACTTGAATGTTAAAGGTGAATTTCAATTAAGGATTCCATCACATATTTTGCTCCAGACCACAATAAAAAAACTTATTTCACTGCCAACAGCAAGTCTCCTGCGACATCTCTTTGAAAACCAACTATTTTTGAAAGCCAAGTTAGAAAAACACATGTGCTCTAGGGTGTAAAGAAAGCGGCATTGTGTATAAAATGTAATACTGAGAGGTAGATCTCAGTATATTGACATTATAAAAACCGGGTAGCAATGGGAAATAATATTTTTACAAAGGTGGCAAACATAAATGCCAAACCTGCAGGCAAATTTATAGACTCCACCATGCACTGTGGCATTTCACCACCGGGTGCTAAAGAAAGCCAGGCGGGGGGCTCCTGCAGGTGCCACTCTGAGACACATGAGCCTCAGCCACTCTGAGACACAGAGCAACAGAGGGCCTGGGTGCCAGGGTGCCTGCATGACACACGAGCTCAGGAAAAGCCAGGCCTTGGCCCCTGGCCTCCCCCTTTGAACAACACCAAGCCCACAGGCCATCCCCTGCAGTTTGCTGCTGACTCGGGCTCTGATTTTGTTTTTGGATTGAGGTAAAATTCATATAGCACAAAGATTACCATTTTTAAGTGTGCCATTCAGTAGATTTTAGGACATTCTCACTTGTGCACCATCACCACTATCCAGTTCCAAACATTTTCATTGCCCTAAGAGGCAGGCCCATACAATGGAATATGATTGTTCAGTTCTAAGAAAAGACCAAAATTCATACACTATTTCATGAGTATGAATAGACCAATTATCATTCCAGTATTATTCCATTGTATGAATAGATCACATTTTGCTGGTCTATTTTCACTTAAGTGATATTTGGGTTGCTTCTACCTTTTGGCTACTTTGATTATTTAACGTGGTTTGTGTCTCTCTCTTAAGTTAGCAGTCAACACAGGCGTTTAGTTCCCTACAAGGCAGTCAAGCCTCAGGATTACTTACCTGCAAGGTGGTCAAGTCTCACTGGCTGAATGAATTATGTGAATAGGTGGAAGACTGACCGCCTTCCAGCATTGACGTTATAACCTCCCCTGTCCCCATTACGTGACACTCACAAAAGTTGGGAGAATTTCCTCCAGCATCATCTCCCAGGATAGATTCAGATGTGTGTAAGTCAGGGGTTGGCAAACTCATCCTGGAAAAGGCTTTTTCTATACATTTTTAGCTTGGTAGGTAATACGGTCTCCATGGCACCTTCTTGACCCTGACATTGTCCCTCAAAGTCAAACAATATGCAAACAAATGGGCAAGGAGGTGTTTCAATACAACTTGATTTACACACAGATGGCAGACCAGATTTGGTCCATGGGTCATGTTTGTCAAACCTTAGTCTAGACTAATTGTTTAGTTTAGCCACAGTGACTGGTTTGGGGTGGTCAGATGACCCTCACGGATCTAGAGTGAAGCCCTCAATGGCTGGGAAAAGAGGGCTCCTTTCTTCTTTTGGACAGTGGAACATGTGTCTGTGAGGCTGAGATGTCCACAGCCCTTTTATCAACATGAGGGGAGTCAGCCTGAAGATAAGGACCAGGAAGGAGGAGAGACATATTAGAGAATCGAAGGAGACCAGGACCCACCTCTCGATCAAGCCATGCTAGAAGTCTGCTCTATATCCAGACCTTTCCCTGCTGCTCTTACTTACATATTTATTATGTGCCTGTCTCCCCGCTGTGAGGATGTTGTTAATTATTACCCTATACTTTTTGAGTCCCTAGTAAATATCTGCTGAATGAATGAACTGTGAGAGATGGCCAGTTCTCTCCTAGGCAAGGAGGCAAGGAGGCGAGGAGGCAGTGAACGAGCCAGGAGAGCTCCCTCTCCCTCAGGCCCTCGCCCGGCCTGGCTCTCCCTCTGTGCTGGGATTGGGGCGGGGCTTGCAAGAGCGCTGTCCCACCTCAGCAGAGTGCCCTTTAGAATGGACATGCTGTAGGGATCCAGGACTTCCAGACTCGGACACAGGCCGAGGGTGGGGCAGCCCAAGGGAGCAGCATTCATCTGAGAGGTGATTTCGTTCACATGGACAGGGACGGGGGCGGGGGGGGGCAGGCAAATGGTAACCGATGCTGGGCAGACAGCACCCCTGGCTTTTCCATCTCCAGGGCAAACGAGGCACCCGCATAAGGACAGGAGAAGACGGTGAGAGTCAAGACCCGGGTTCAAGTCCAAACTCCATCAACTCCTAGGTTCATGACCTGGGACCGCCAATTTTATCTGCTCTGGCCTCCAGTATGAGATGGGCATGATGACACACACCTTGTAGGAGGGCAGTGTCAGCAAGGACTAAGGATGGAGGAGGTGAAACATAACTGCTCTTGACCCCTCCTGCCCCATGAGCTCATAGTCTTGGGATGACCCAGTCACTGGGACCTGCTGCAGGACTCTCTAAGTCAGGCTCTGCCTGCACTCTGTCTCCTTAGATGTTCCAGGGTCCTGGGCCAGGGCCACCAAGATGACAGCAACCCTGGCTCCCGCTTATGTGTAGTGGCAGGTCCACTCTCCTCACTCCCCCCTGGAGTGAGCGAGCTTCCGTGTCGCAGCTCCATGCA
The DNA here is from genome assembly GCA_963574415.1 of Tarsius wallacei. Lineage (NCBI taxonomy): Eukaryota > Metazoa > Chordata > Mammalia > Primates > Tarsiidae > Tarsius > Tarsius wallacei. The sequence continues at coordinate 10,032 of CAUYQG010244231.1, forward strand.
GGGCTCCATGCAGGTTTTCCATTCCAATGCTCTCCAGGCAGGCGGGCAGATGCCAGTGCCAGACAGCTGGCCAGGGCTCAGCCACGTGCTGTCCAGTTGCGCCCAGACCCGTCTAGCTGGTGAAGGCAGCAAAAATAAATAAATTCATAATCAAATAAATAAATCAAGAGCTGCTTTCTTACTGTTCATACTTCTGCAATTTGAAACATTTCTAGACCGAGGTGGCCAGGATGCTGTAAATAAACAAGACCCAGGGGAGCCCTTAGGTGACCTTGAAATATTTATTTGGCCTCCCCATTAGTGTTCTAAAAACTGAGGACTCAAGCTCTTAGTCCGAGGCCAGTGAGGGTATTAGGCAGCTAGGAGAGCCCTCAGTGGGGCTGCTCCCCATCCCACACTCCGGAAGGACCCACCTGCGGAGAGCGGAAGCAGCCCAGCCCCAGCCACTGCATTCTGCCCTTTCTCACCACCTCCCTCTGCCCTGACTTTGATGACAAAGGGTGGCTTCTAGGACGCTGACTCCATAAAGCTCTCATATTCACAAACATTCTCCCATTCACAAACAAACCCAAGTCTCATGTCTCTTGCCCGGAATCCTGCCCCAGTGTCCACTGCTGTCCCCTACCCTGGATAACCACGGGCACAGGGGTCCCCAAATCTGTAGATCTCGGCCCACATTCAAAAAGGCCCGGCCTGCTGCTCGGAACTGGAAGATGGGGTATGACACCTTGGCCCTCACGCCTGTCCCTTCAGGTATCCGTCCTGGGGCTGTCACTTTTTCCTTTCTTTGCCAACACTTTACGTGTATCCACCTCAGTCTCCCAATGGCAACCAGGAAGCACACAAGGTCAGTTGTCATAGCAACAATTACTCTCTGAAATAGGATTTTGCTTCTGGCTGGCGAGGTGATCCTAGGGCCCCCCTGGAGTCTCCAGGGTGTGGCCAGTGGCCCGGTAGAGGGCTTCGGGGTGGGCCCAGGGCTGTGTTGGGTAACCGATAGTTATATGGTTGGGGTCTGAGGACAACAGACCTGCTTTCCCGGTGTCCTCTCTAAAAGGTGCCCAAGGTGCCCTTTCTCATAGAGGCCCTCTCAACGCCCCCAGCAGAAATGCCCCAGGCCACAAACTCACTCATCCCCTGCTTCCAGAACCTTCCAGGAAAACACAGCTCTACCAAAAAGTCCTCCCTGCCATTAACATGCAGACAACCAAGCGGGTGCAGGAAGAAAGGAAAGAGCGTTTCATCTCTGGGTCTGCCGTGTTGGGCAGGGGGCTGTCTGTTACCTGTTGGCTGTCTACACCACTGTGTCAGGCCAGAACCACTTTAGCGGGGCCCGACCCCCTGGCTACCCCAGATGTAGCCATTGAGAGTGGAAGCCTTGCAGGGTGGTGGCTACATGGGCGGCTGTCGTTTTGAGTTCAGATCCTCGTCCTGCCGCCGATCGGCTCTGCGACCGGACGCCACATGTCTGTTCACCCCGAGTGTCACTTTTGTGCAATGGGGGCTAATGGCAGCATGAACAGTGACCTAGTGGCTGGTAAGAGGCCCAGAGGCTTCCTGAGCGCCATCAGGCACCCTGGCATCTGGTGAGCCCGCCTGCCACTGCCGGGCACCCAACACGCCCTTCCTTGCACTGAGTCCCTTGGTAAGGCCAGACTGGAAGTCACTCCAGCAACACACGTGGCGTTTCTAAGGCCATCACCTGAGTCATTACTCCAGGGCATGCTGAAAGACTTCTCCAGCCGTGGTCCCTCCCACCCAAGCAGGGCTGAGACAGAGCAAATTGCTTCTGTGTTCGTGAGAAGCTGCTCTGCAGGCTTTCTCGCCTTTTCTGGGCCCCTCCTCCTCCCTCATCCCGCATCCCCGCTAAGCAGCAGCGGGCTGGGCTTTTCTCCGTTTGCCCCGGGACTGCAACAATCCCCTTTTGTGTTGCCTGTGAAAGTTCTTCCATTTCCAGTTTGAGGCTATTACTCTTATTTCCCCTCTCTCAGCAGTCTGTGAATTTTCTAATAGGGAGAAAACAAGAGCAGGCACGCGCACGCACTCGCAACTTTGCCCATCCCCGAGTTGTGGTATTGAATAAAGGCTCTATTAGAATTTCATCTCCGTGGAGGAAGGAGCAGTTTGGACAAGGCACGCTGTCTGTGCTGAGACGGGCGGTTTTCCATCAGGGGCCCGGCGGTTTCCTGGGCAATTTGTCAATGACATGTGCTAATTCTGGGCTTCCACTGGCGGCTGCAGTTGCCAGCGGGGCTGGGAGGCGGGCTCTGGGGCCTTCTCCCCGGGGCAGGGACCGGTGGTCAGGACCCGTCTTGACTTTGCCGGGCTCAGAGCACCCGGTCGTTCCTGTTCATCCCATCCGTGGGAGCATTCTTTATTACCCAAGGAAATTGAGGATGTCCAACGGTGAGGGAGGAATAAATCATTGTTCTCAGCTAAATGGAGTAGGGCAGATCTGCTGAAAATGCTGCCTTTTATCAACAGTGCAAATAATGAAGATTCCATGCGCCGGGAACAATGAAATGAGCCACTGCACTATTGATGGGGTATTTGTACAACTCTGTGAGTTATGTTTCAAAACCAGGCTCTATTAAAGATGCAGAACCCTTTTCAGAAGCAAAAAGACTAATATTGCTCTCCAAATAATTTATAAGTTTCCCCACCAGGCAAAAAAGCAAAGTTGTCTGGAAGCAGGCGCTCGTTGTTTGGGGTTTGCTGCTGTCTCTGGGATCCTCTGCACTACAGGACTCAAGCTGGGTCTGGGTACAAACCTCCCCCACTCACAGTGTGGAAGGGAGGGGTCCAGCTCAGGGGAGAGACAGGCAGTGGATGGAAGCGGTTCATTCTCCAGGCCTTGGACACTGCTTCACTCAACTGCAGCAGGCTCGGACTCCTGGGTGCCGGGAGAACTGGAATACACAGAAGATCAGATTCCGCACTTCAGCAAGACTTGCGTTTACTCCAGAACTTGGGCGGGGTTTTCCAAGCCCAGTGACATTTGGCCAAGTCTAGAGACACGCTTGGTTGTCCTGACTGGCGGTGAGTGGGTGCCACTGGGTGAAAATACTCCACGTAGGTGGAGGCCGAGGATGCTGTTGACCATCCTGCAACTCACAGGACGACCTCCACGACACAGAGTGATCCAGTCCAGATGCTGATAGTGCCAAGGTTGAGAAACGCTGAACTAGAGTCCCATTTCATTTCCTTCTCCTGTCTCCGTGCCTCTTGTGGGATACATGTGGGTGTGGAGGGAGCTGCAAGAACCCTCGAGCCTCCTCCTGTGACCAGGCTGGTGACAAGGCTCCGAGCAAAGGCCCTACGGAGGCACCACCTAGGGCCGCTTCTGCTGTGCCAGGTGCAGCCCTGAAAGCAAGAAGCCTTGTGGGGTGGTGGCTACACTGGTGGTTCCAGATGGTAGTTTTGGGTCCAGATCCTGAGAGCTCTGGGACCAGAAGCCACATGTCTAATCTCTGAGCATCATTCCCTGGCAATGGGGGTCGTGAATGCCCACATGCCTCTGGGTCACTGTGGGTATTAAATTAGCTCTTGCAGGCAATGCACTCGATGTACTCACGGTTGCACAGGTGCAGGGCTCAATCACTGTAGGCTATTGTAATTATGAACATTGACGATGATGGAGTTGATCAAGAAACACACAGACGTGCTCACGTGGAAGGTTGAGTTCTAGCAAGAGATGCACATGCACATGGCCGCGCACGTCTGCAGCCCTCAATGGAAGCCTGCCGCCGACCCAAACCAGGACAGATGTGTAACTCTGCTGGATGGTGGGGGAGGGACTTCTGGATATGTTTTAGTTTTTGGAAGAGAAATCACATGCCAGTCTAACTAAAAAACAAACACACACAGCAGGAATCTTCACTAAAAAAATCACCCACATTTTCAGTTTTCCCTGAACCCGCAGGGAGCCTGCAATGGCCTCAGTGCTGCAAGAAGGGAGGGGAGACTGGACAGGGCAACGGTTAGAGGTGAAGGGATGTTGGGGAAGATATTTAGGATGGAAGGGCACCCTGGTGCGTGTACACTCCGCCTCTTCCATTAAAACTTGGCATACACCATTATAACTGAAATGCATTTGAATTTTCATCAAGTCAACTGACCTCTCAGCTTTCATGCTATGAACCCAAACCACACAAGCAGCGGCAGAAGCTTCAGGAACAGGTCAGAGCAGGGGGCAGGGAGGAGGCCCAATAAAGATGAAAGGGGCATGCTCAGCCTCCTACCTCCCCAGAATGGGGTTGGACTCCAGGAGGGTGTCGATGGTTGGCTGGTTATGTGATCTGAGGAAGACACAAAACCTTCCTAGACTCAGATGCAACCAGATGCCAAGAGTGCCACCCCAAACCCAGACATGGGAGCCAAAGACGTCCCGGGGGAGGGGGCAAGATCGCCCTCGGTGGAGAACCACCAAACCAGAGGCTCTCTAGGACTTCCTCAGCCCTCAAATGGAAGATCGTGAAAACAGACTCATCACAAATGAATGTTGGAGATGTGAGCAGATTTCTGGTGGTTGCTGAAATCTGCAGGCCCGCTCCCTCCTGAGCACTATCAGACCATGTTGAGCCACAGGAACTACTCAGCAATTGGGTGAGGACGACCAAGAAACAATTAAAAACAGGGCAATTAAAAACACAGAGTGTTGGCAGGGCAAGGTGGCTCATGCCTGTAATCCCAGCACTTTCGGAGGCTAACAAGGGAAGACTGCTTGAGCCTAAGAGATCGAGACAAGACTGGACAATATAGTGAGACCTTGTCTCTATAAAAAATGAAAAAAACTAGCCAGGCATGGCGGTGTGTGTCTGCAGTCTCAGCTACTCAGGAGACTGAGGCAGAAGGATCGGCTGAGCCTAGGAGGTTGAGACTGTGGTGAGCCATGAGTCACTGCACTCCAGTCTGGGTGACAGAGTGAGACCCTGTCTCAAAAACAAACAAACAAGCAAAACAACACACAGAGTGTTAGGAAGTATGGTATCCAAGGACTCAAAGTAAAGGTGACGAGCTCTGGAAAATCCCATCAGGTAGAAGGGATGACATGGAGGCCGGAGACGCATGTGAGAGTCGGAACACATTGTCAGCAAAATGCAAGAATGGAACAATTTACATTATTTCTCCATTGATAAACTAATTTATGTGGTGTGTGATATTAAATAAATATGAGTAAACACATCAATAAACAGCAAGAAACCCAACAACGCTGGGTTTTAAATCCCCTCCCCAGCCACGTTTCTTTCTCACTTAGCGAGATATTAATCCTTGAACGGTAACACATGTCAATAAATAACACTCTGTGGGACGTGAAATGTTAAAAGTGTTCCCAGGGATGTGTGTCTTCCCTCGAGTCCGACCTGGACCATAATGGATAATTTTACTCCATTTCTGGATGTGCATGTTTTTTACATATATTTTAAAACCCTTGGGTTCAAATGTACCTTATTACATTTTAAAGTCTTTGGATTGTAGCAGAAAAATGTTCTGCACTATAAAACATAGAGCATAGTTGAGGTTTGATGGGTCTGCTTCTATTTTCTACCCCACAAAATGCTTTCTAAATGCCATTAAAATTTAGCATACACCATAATAACCAAGCTGCATTTGTTCCATGTTTAAGTCAATTGACTTTTGAGTTTTATTTCTCCATATACATCAAATCAAGTAAAGTTGTTGCTGCAGCTGGAGGTGAGAACACGGATGCCAGGGTGTGGACCGGTCCCTGCTGCTCCCACAGTGGGCCGGTGGGGGTTGGGGAAGCTATGCAGCGTGGGTACTTGTTGCGGCTAGGAGTCCAGGAAAGAGAAACGCCGCTCATAGGTGAGAGGGCCCAAGCAGGTGGCAGGGACCGACGTCATCGGTGAGCCGAGGCAGAGGGCTTAAGTGCTTGAGCCCTGCTAAGAAGAACCTATTAGGGAATAAGCTCGAATCCAGTTTCTAGACACTCTGCTAAATTGCACTGTCTCCCCTAAAGAATTCACCTTACCTCCAGAGAGGGCTGGCCTTGGTCCTGGGCTCCTGGGAGGTGATACCTAAGAAGGAGGGTCTTTGTTTGGGACCTTGGGCCACACCACCAGATAGTCTCACAATGAGATGGGGAGGGGGTGTTTTGGGTCGCGTGGCATCAGCTTGACTTTGGCAGGGGCTGGAGACTGAAGTCAGATATGTGGGCGGCTAACCAGGCCTATGTGTGAGCCCCAGTAAAGACTGAGTGCCAAGACCCAGGGAGCCCCTGGCTGGCAGTACCACCACCTATGCTGTGGGAGAAGTGAGTGGTCCCATAGTTCATAGCGAGGACATTTGGAAGCCCCCAGGTAGAACCCACCAGGACTCTGCCCCATGAGTTTCTTCCCCATATGATTTTAATATGTGTGCTTTTGCTGCAATAAATCATAACCACGAGCATAACATTTCAGTCATGCTGTGAGTCCTAGCATATTATCAAACCTGAGAGTGGTCCTGCAGACCTCCGAACTTCAGTTGGTGCCAGAAGTGAGGGTGGTCTTAGATACCCCAAACTCTGCGTTGGTCTCGGAAGTGAGGGTGGGCTTGTAAGATGGTTCCCCTAGCTCTCACACTAATCAGGGAGCCCAAGTTCAAGTCTTAACCCTGCACTTCCCCTCACTAGCCAGACAAGCGCTTGCAGGTCCTGCGACCTTTCTGACCTTTAGGCATCTCATCCACAAGGCGGGCAAGATGCCATCAACAACCTGCCTGCAGATGGAGCCTGGATTGGCATCCTGGCTTTCCACCAAGATGAGCACGACAATGGGCATCCTCCTTCTGCTCCCAGGTCCTGGGTTGAGGGCACAGTTAAGACAATGTCATGGAGGAGGCCACCGCACCTTCTCCATGCCCTGTGATGGCGGTGGGGGAGGAGCAGGAAGAAACCTCCCCAGCCTCAGGCCTTCACACGCTCCCCTGTAGTCGTGGGCAACAAGTCAGCTGTGAGTAAACCCCAAAAAACAGAGGCAGAAGGAGAGGAGGAGGAGGTACACTGTGTCAAAATGCAGTGTGACCGTCATGGTGCCAAGGGAAGTCAAGACAACGTAGGGATCATGGCAAGGGCTTTGCAGCAAGACAGCCCAGGCTTTCTCGGTGACCAGCTGGACAATCTGGACAGGTATTCCTCCCACTGCACGGTAACAACACCCGCTGTGAGCTAGGCACCACGCTGGGCACTGAGGCCACAGCGACATGCAAGACAGAGACAGAGCTACGATGCAGGGGGAGGGCACACAAATAAAGAAGCAAAGACAGTACAGGTGACAAGTGCTATGCGGGGAAGGGAGTGTGAGGGCACAGCAGCAGCCCTTGGGCTAGTGGGGGCAGGCTTCTGGGAAGCTGTCGCCATCCGTAACCTCACTTTGCTCATCTATAAGTGGGCCAGTAGAGCTGAACATATGGTCCAGAATTTGGTCTTTCCACTGATTGACAGAACCCAGGGGAGCCGGCCCGGCCCAAGCAGGGCCCAGGGGGAGAGTGCTGCTTGTGGCCAACTCCCCATCCACTCTAGAGGCCACTCCCTCTGTGCACAGGGTCATCAGCTTCCTGGGTCCGAGTTCCCAACCAGTCACGCTTGGCCCACCTTGCTGTGAGTATTACCAGGCAACTGTCTCCCCTTCCTCCTCCAAGACTCTGCTTGTTTTCTGTGACCCCTGGTGTACTCAGCACAGAGACCACACACACTGTGCAAAAAAAATATTTGTGGGATCGATAGCGCATTCACATCAGCACCCAGAAAGCAGAGTGACTTGGGCCTTTTCTCAGCAAGTGGTTACGTGACTCCTTAGGGCATACCCCACTGAGCTCTACCCGAAGGATGTCTCCACGTGGACACAGAGTCTCTGAGATCCAGCCTGTGACAGCGACCCTGTGGGCCAGGTCTTGCGGGAGTGAGGAGGTTGCAGGTGGAGGAAGGAGCTGCCTATCTTTGGCGGTGGGAGCCTGGAGAGGAGGTTGCCCCCTCACTCTCCAGAGGTTGCACTGCAAGGCTGTGGGTTGCCTTGGAGAGAGCTCAGAATACCCACGTGGCCCTGTCTGTGTGCCAGCTGTCTGCACCCAGTGAGGTTGTGAGTGCCAGGCATCTGCTCAGGGTCCGGGCTGGGGGCTGCCTCGTGATTGGGGTCTATTGTGGTGTTAGCATCCAAGGCCCTAGACTTGGGCCATTTATTCCTGCAATGACCCAGGAGGAGAGAAACGCTGGGAAAGTAGAGAAGGCCCACCCACTCTGCTTGGCTCCAATCCCGGGCCTCGGATCTCCCAGGATTCCTCCAAAGGTGCCATCTTGGCTCCTGCCCAGAGCCAGGTGCAGGCCGGGGATGCCAGAGCCGGTGTCAGCTGTGAGGTGCTTGACTCAGCCCCCCGTCAAGTCGGCCCCACCAAAGGAATGTGCAACCACCCTAATGTGTTATGACAGGAGGGAAGTACAAATAAACATAATAAATCTGGCGGCATGGCCATTATGATGTGGAGTCTGGGCAGAGCTGAGGACGGGGGCAGCCGGGTCTCCTTTATGTCAAGGGAGCTTACAGCTCTTTCGTTTTACCTGGGGCTCTGTTCTTTACAGCAAATTGGACCTTTCGCTCTGAAAGAAATAATTACTCTCTGAGGAGAAGAGAGCTGGTCATGAATGCTGATATGACACACAATGTCACCTTGCCAGTCAAAAGAGGCTCCGACTCCTCAGCTTGGGTCCCGTCCAACTCCCCGTCTCTTTCTCATAATGGAGGTCACCTCTCTATAGAATTTGTTGATGATCTCCAAAATGACAAGTTAGAAAGCTCCTGTCAGCAGGTTTTCTTTCTATTTTTTTTAAGAGGAAAGAATGGCAAAGAGGAAGGCGGCGGAAGTCCTGGGGGGAGGCGGAGGAAGGGCCCTGAGACGCAGCCAAAGGTCAGGCTTTGCATAACCAGAAGCCAGGTGGCTGTGAAGTTCCAGGCAAAATTAACTTCTGGAACTTGCGACCCAGACGGCTGTATCAGAAATCGGCTGCTCCCCCCACCCCACCGGCCCACTCCAGGGAGGGACCCCCCCAGAGAGAGCTCAGGCAGCCAGCAGCCAAGTTGGCGGGTACCGCAGTCTCCTGTCAACGTGCAGGGCTGGCGCGGGGTGTCCTCTGCACGCGGCCCAAGAGCCTTCCCGTCAGATGCTGACTTGCCTGGGCCAATAAAAATATCCACAGTCGCGCCATGGAAGACACATTGGTGAGGCGGGAGGAGAGAATGTTATCATTAGCTCTCTGCAAGAAGAGGGCATCTACTTCATCTGCCGCAAGTTGTCTGCGGAGCAGGGAAATATTGGCCCTGGTGGTTGTAAATAATTCCATTTGCCGAGAGGCCAGAGAAGAATTCCAGCCACGTGCACGCTCGTCCAGAACCTGTGTGGGGCCGCGTGGCTGTGCTGAGCTCTCTCCAAGGCAACCTGCAGCCTTGCAGGAGCAGCCCCTGGACGCTGAGGGGGCGGCCTCCCCTCCAGGCTCCCACCCAAGGACGGCAGCTCCTTCCCCCACCTGCAACCTCCCTCACCCCCGCAAGACCTGGCCCACGGGGTCTCTGTCACAGGCTGGATCCCAGAGACTCTGTGTCCACGTGGAGACATCCCTCGGGTAGAGCTCCATGGTGTGCCTCCAGCACACACACGCAATGAGAAGGGGAGGCTTGTTGGAATTTAAGGAGGGTATGTGCGTGGCGTGGGGACAGAGATGTGCTGAAGACATTGCCTCTGCCCTAAGGAGTCACATGGCCACTTGCTGAGAAAATGCTCCAAGTCGCTCTGCTTTCTGGGTGCTGACGTGAATGCGCTATCCATCCCACAAATATTTCTTTGCACAGTGTGTGTGATCTCTGTACCGAGTACACCAGGGGTCACAGAGAACGAGCGAAGTCTTGGAGGAGGAGGTGGGGGAGGAGTCGCTAGGAAATACTCACAGCAAGATAGGCCAGGTGTGGCATCCGAGGGGTGTGGAGAATACCCCCAGGTCGAGGACTTGGGCCCAGGAAGTTGATGACCCTGTGCACAGAGGGAGTGGCCTCTAGAGTGGACGGGGAGTTGGCCACGAGCATTACTCTCCCCTCGGGGCTCTGCCTGGGCCGGGTCGGCTCCCTTGGGTTCTGCCAATCAGTGGAAAGGCCAAATTCTGGACCATATGTTCAGCCTTCCCAGAATCGGCCTGTGGAGGGTAAAGCCAGAGCTGGAGTCGCAAACCAGCGGCAATGGGAGCTGCCCACTTTGGCCAGAACTGCAATTTGAGCCAGAGGCAGAAAAGGAGCTGTCCTTACCCAGAAGTGGGTACCAGGAGGAGGCGGCATCCCCACCCCGCAAGGTGGCAAGTCCATTCCAGGTGCAGGACCGTGGGAGAGAGGACGCTCTGCTGTCCGTTTGTACTTTTAGAAATATAAAAAAGTAGGTCTGAAATGATTTTTTAAATATGAGCAGGAGGTTTTAATCAGAGCAGGAGAGAGGAATTCCTTTCCAGTAATAGTCCAGTAATAGCACTTCCTAAAGTAATGAGATTTCAGTATTCAACAATAAAATGTGATCTATTCAGGATTCAGGGAAATAAAACTCAAGAGATAATTTTAGGGTGATTTTCTGATGCCTGAATGGGTGTTACAGGTTCACACTATTAAGCCCATGGTGGGGCGGGGGGAGCGGTGGCTGCCAAGTTATTGCTATCTGAAGACCTCCACACACAGGCTGGAATCCACAGGGGGTCTCTTCCCCATGACCACTGGGGATCGCAGGTGGGTCCTCATGGAGCCTGGCCTCCAGGCCAAGAATGATGTTGGCTGGAAGTCACAACTGCTTCCTGGGCTTGGCTTCTGGGAAAGGTCATGGTGCGAGGACTCCCAATCCCTCATCAAAAGTCACTCTTAGACTGAGGTCATCCACTGCAGAAGTCCACAGTCACCACCATTATCCCCCTGACTGGATGGATTGGGAGAACCAGTTTGACAGGTGGCTCATTCATTCATTCATTCAATTAGTATATTACTGACCACCTGTTTTGTGCCACTGACTCTGATAGACTCGGGAAGTACCGCGTGTAATGTTTCTACTGGGCTCACCTAAGTGCCACAGACAGGGGACCCATCTTTGAAGTCCCATAGCCCATGGCACCCTGGGAACCCTCTCCCACACCACCTACAGAATACTCCACTCCTCCTGTGTCTCACCTTCAATACCCCCTCCTTGGGGAAGCCTCCCCCACCCCCATGTCTGTGGTGGGGCTGCCTCCATACCAGCCTTATGGCACGCACCGAAGCTGTCATGACCGGTGTGCACACCCAGGTCTGATCTGCACACAAGACACCAGGAAGGCAGGGACACAACACCAGCCTTACTGCCTGTGTGCCAAGATGTTGCACAGTACCTGCACAGAGTCAGCACTCCATAGCATTTGTTTATGGATGAAGTGACTCTAGAAATGTCCCAGGATAGCACCTGGCTAAGAGGACCAGGGTGAAAAATCAGCTCTAACCCATACATGACCTTGGGGAAAGCACTCGGTGTTTCTGACCTGGGTTCCTCTCTGTAACCTGATAGGGCCGGGCTAGAGGGGCACTTGAGTTTTCCTGGGGTTGGCGTTCAGTGACTTTATGGTTCTGTGACTCCACTGGGCATCTATCCCCAGGTGTTCCCGGTCCCTGTGATGCTCTGGCTAGCTGTCCCCTTGACGGGGACTCATAGGGGCAAATCTACAAGAGCACTATGGAGAGACAACCAAAGCAGCAAATGGCGAGTCCCTGCTGGGGTCAGCTGGCCTCCTCACGGCCACGGTGAGGCAGGCACCAGAGCCTCCCCCTCCCACACTTGATGGGCCACAGATACACCTGCTAATCACAGGGCTTAAATCCTTCTGAGGGTCCCAGAGGCAACCACATGGGCCACTCGTTCCAACATCACCCATTCTGTGAAATATCACTCACGGACAGGAACCAAACCACCTGATTTGCAAGCTGCCATATCCCGAAAGCCAGAAGACAGCGTAAAAGGAAGGATTAAGTGAAGTTCGGCTGACGGATGATGTTCTACAAAAGGTCACCCCAGATCATTCCTCCATTCATTATTTATTAACAACCTCTGAGACACGAGCGTTACATCAAATGTCCAGCTTCAGGAAGATGATAAAGTAATATTTTATGGCTGGAGGCCTCTTAAAGGTGTTAACAAAAAGCTTACAAAGTGATTTCAATGTGTTACAAAATAATTTATTAAGAATTCACTGCAGCTGAACATTAAAAGAGATATTAATCACCAAGTGAAATGGATGCAAGAAAAACAGCCCAGCCCATGTCCATGAGTGATACAATGAGTAAGCACCACATTCCCATTGATTTAGCACTTGGGTCAGACAAGGGCATGGTACGTACTACTCACCTCTCACACGTTTCAAACTTGCATAATATCCCTATCAAAAACTTCTTCAAAATCCTTCTTCTTCTGTAGAGAGCCTCCCTCAGCTAGGTGAGTTTCCAAAAATAGTCATGTTCCACTAATTGTCTTTGTCCTGTAACCACCAACTCTACCCAATACTACCCATTCTAAGTTCACCAATCCTTCCCAAGTCCACCAGCTCTACCCACATCTACCAACTCTTCTCAAGTCCACCATTTCTACCTAAGTCCACCAACTTCAAACAGGTTCACTAACTCTATCCAAGTCCACAAATCCTACCCAAGTGCATTAACTCTACCCAAGTCCACCACCTCTGCTCAAGTCCACTAACTTTATCCAAGTTCACAAATTCTACCCAAGTACACCAGCCTTACCCAAGGCCACTAACTCTACCCAAGTTCATCAGTTCTACCCAAGTCCACCAGCTTTATCAAAGTTCATCATTTCTACCCATACCCACCAATAATAGAGAAATGCTAATAACACAACAAACGTAAGTCATACAATCATGTGACTAGGATGTGAAACAGGTGAGGGACATGTGTTATTCCCTTGTGAGAACACTGGATCATTTGCCTATTTACACATATAGACAAAAATTTCAGGGCTGGTTTTCAAAGACATGTGGATTATGGCCTATGCATTTGAGAAATATTAAACTCCTAGAGGATATTTATCAGGGATTTTTCCTCAAAGAGAGGCCAAGAGAGGGCAGCCTTAGGGCTGGAGGAACCAAATGAGAGATGCAGAAAGAGAGAAAAGGGAACAGAGAATCGAAGATGATTAATATACATGAACCCAGCTTGGAGGACACCTGGCATAACTTGCCAAGCAGATGAGGTGGGATAATCCCCACCAAGGCAGTTTTCACCCCAACTTTCTTTAACTAGTAGCAAGTCCTCTCTTGCATAAGAAATGTATTGCCATACATGAAAGTTTAATGTACCCCCAACCTTCCAGGTTAATATTTATTGCATGAAATGAGATTCACCTTGACTTTTTTAAAAGTCAAGCTGTGGAAAAGTTGCTTAGGTGACCGGATTCACAGGACCCTTCTACACAGTCGAAGTGAGGGTCACAGAAGTCCTTGGAGGAAGAGGACACAGTGTCATAGGAAGGTTCCCCAGCCTTCCCTGTTGGCCTGGACCACTCCAACTCACCCATCAACTGTCAGCTAGAAGGTCATCTCCTCAGCTTTTCCTGGCTACCGCCCTCAACCGTGAAGATTCCCTGCTTGACTCTTTGTTCCATGAGGCTGAGGACCAAATCTGTCCCGTTTACCTTCGTAGTCCCAGTACTGGCAATGCGTCTGGCCCAAGCTAAGGGCTCAGTTGAACAAATGAATGAATATATGTGCAGAGAGAACTGACGACCTGTCCCACTGTTCCATCTAGTGATGATAGCTCGTTATGATGAGGGACCACAAATTCTAAATAAATATGGTATCCCTGCTATTCTGTTGTCGAGGGTCATGCCTTGGCTGGGCTGGGAGGCAGTGAATGAACAGCCAAACTGAGCTTCTATAAATAAATCCTCTTGTAAGTTGTATTCCTTCCCAAGGAAGAAACATCCAGAACAACGCTCAAACACCCAGAGCCCCATTTTCCAGGGGCAAGTCCATTAACAATGGCTGGTGTACCAGCCACCAGGGAACCTCAGCCGAGCATGGACAGATTTATGTGCTGCAGAAAACGACCCTATTAAGTTCAGCAGTAAACTCCCTCATCCCAGCCGCTGTGTGCCCTGACTGCCAAGTGGGTGCAGACGAATCCAGGGGAGCAAAGGTGGCAGGCATGTCAGAAGGGGCATGGCCCTTGTACTCATCACACCTTGTGATGTGGCCAGCACTGCCTGACAACTCTGCCAGGCCAGGCCAGGAGGATGAAGGGGGAAGGGATGGAGAGGAACAGCCTCAGGGATGGATCACTCTGGGAGGAACCACAAAAGCCGTGAGCACTTACCACACTCCTGGCCAAGTGTGGATGCACCAAGCTTCTGGTCTGTACATTTATTTGACCCCAGGTCAACCCACCAAGGCTGGTGGTGTCATTCTTGTTTTACAAAAGGAAGTAAGCTTTGGGGAAGTTAAGCCACTTGACCGTGGTCCACACTGGTGAAAGGTAGACCTGAGATTTGAACCTCGTCCACAGGAGAGCAAAGACCACCTCTACGGTCCCACACTCCACTGCCTCAGCACAGGGGTCCTGTCGGGACATGTCTGTAGGGGGAATTGCCTCTGGAACCTGCCTGTGCGGTGAGTCCCAGTCCCATGTTAATAGGGGGCGTCTCCCTTTCCTAGCTGTTAAGAGTTGAGTTGGGAGCCCTAAATTCATAGGCTGAAATCTTAATCCCCAGTATCTCAGAGTGTCACCTTATTTGGAGACAGTCTTTACAGAGACAAAACGAGACCTTAAGGTGGACCCTAATGCAACAAGACTGTGTCCTTATAAAAAAAGAGGAGAGTTGTTTGGGAGGTGGAGGCGAGAGGATTGCCTGAACCCAGGGGTTCGAGACCAGCCTGGGCAACTTGGCGAGACCTCATGTCTACAATAAATCACAAAATTAGCTGGGCATGGTGGCTCATGCCTGTAGTGCCAGCTACTTGGAAAGCTGAAGCAGGAGGATCACCTGAGCCCAGAAGGTCAAGGCAGCAGTGGCCATGAGCAGTGGAATGACGAAAACAGAGGACAATGGAGGGAGAGGGTGGGGATGCTTCCACAAGCCAAGAAATGCTGAAACTTGCCAGCCAGCAGTCACCAGCAACCAGGGGAGAGGCACAGAGCACGCCCTCCCTCCCAGACTCCAAAGAAACAGTACTGCCACACTTGACCTTAGACTTTCACACACCCCCGCCCTGTCACAGACAGGAGCGCAATACATTCCTGATACTTAGCCACTGATCTGTGGTACTTCGTTACAGCAGCCCTAGCAAATGAAACCACACAGGCCCTGGGGCAGAAGAAGGCATGAGTCCCATGCTCCCTGCACATCGTGCAAACACCCTGCCCTCTTCTCTGTCGAGCTTAGAGTCCAAGAACAAACACAGGCCGGTGCCCACGCGCTGGCACTAAGGAAGCAGCAACATCAGGGCATGGCCCACTGGCCCATCCGCAGACAGCCACCCAGCTGCAAAAAATAACCATCAAAAATGTTTCTTGCCACAAAAGAGCCAAAAACAAATTGCAAAGGAAGAGAGAAATGAATTCTAAGTAAAGGCTTCAAGAACACGTACCGTAGGGCTGAGCACCGAGGGAAGAGGTTGGGCTGGGAGGACGTGGGATACCCTGCTGGAGTCCAAGGCATCCTGGCTGATGAGCCCAATGTGGAGAGCACCCAAGGGGTCACCGGGAAACCATGGTGAGAGGAGGGCTCTCCAGTCTCATCCAGAGCACTGTTTGGTGAGGCCAGCTTTGCCCTCTCTGTCCTGGGAATGAGACCGTTCAGCTGCCCTGCTCTTCTGGGAAACCCGAGATCCACTGTGGCCTCGGTGCGCCCGCCTCAGACCCTCCATGGCCCCTGCATAGGGCGCAGGAATGAGGAAAGGGTGGTTGTCCACTGATCCCAGTGTCTTGTGGAAAGGGGTCACCTGACACCACTCCTGCTAACAGGGTTGCATAGTCACAGCAGGCGCAAAGGGGACCACAGGGACTCTTCCACCTGTCCCACTCACAGTTCCCCCCACACGGGTTAAGCTGCTCCGTCCCAGGCTCTGCAGATGGGCAAGCATCCAGAACGTTCTAGAAAGAAGCTTTCCACTTCCCGGTGTGCCTCGTGGGCTAAAGGGTGAGATTTTACAGTCCACGCCACCAGCCTCCAGGACCCCGGGTCTTACAGTTCCTCTCCTTTTCCTTGACTGCGAATGCCCGTCAGAGACACACTCCTTGGTACGGGGCTGACAAGACAGAACTGGGGTGATCTGCCTGTCCATAAACAACACGCCTCATGTCAAGGAGCCCCGTTAACAAGACCCTGAGGCCTCATTTGGTCTGGAAACAGCAGCCCTTCCCCTGACCACATGCCTACCCAGTCACATGAGGGTGGCTGGCTGACACGAGAAGGAGGCTGCAAATCATTTTGTCTTGAAGGAGGAGGAAGGAAAATATATCTACATGCAGAACCTCAGATTCCTTTCTGCAAGCTCACGGAGGTAGCCGAGTCTGAAGAGGCGAGTCTGAGTTCCGTGACGATGGAGCAGCCAAGGCCACGCAGGGCAGGGCGGTGTGGGGGCATGCACCTCCTGGAGGAAGGATGGAAACTTCGTGCCCTGAGTCGCCCCTCTGCCACCCAACCCAAGGGACGGCCACCTGAGTGTGACTGCATCAATAAAAAATACAAACAGTATAAAAAGTCATCAAGCAGAGATGAGTTTATTACTAATTATGAGAAGCTTGACATGCTCTGACTTCTCATAAAATAAATGAAGTCCATTTTTAATGTCTGCTTCCATGACTTCTAGATAATAGGCAAATTTACTTCAAGGTCACATCTCATTTATCAAGTCAAGGTTTTTAGCCTCACATTCAGAAACGCAACAGGAGAGCCCGCCTCCCTGGCCCCGGATAACAAAAGCAGAGGACTTGGGGTTTCTTCATATACCCTGTAACCCCTGACCACAGGCTTCCCAATGCACCCTTTCATTGGCAAATAGAAGTGTGAGGAGGAACCTGAAAACGTGGCTGACCTCTGTGTTTGCCAGCCCTCCAAAGATCTGGGTGTGGACCTCATTTCCCCCCAGCCCACAAACAACCTTTAGCACAGCCCGGAAAACACAGCACCCTGTTTATAGCCATCAAAGGACTCAACAAGGGACAGCCTTACAGGGAAGAGAGTGGTCCCCCACCTCATTCCAGGTGGGGGCGGGGATCTGGGGAGCAGGGACTCCAGCACCCTGGCCCCCTGGCATCTTACTCAGACATCACATGGAAATCCTGCCTAGAAAGGTCCAGAAGCATTAACTCACAAGGCCCTTGGAGGAAAAACACACATGGATGAGGACGTTGCCTGTTTAATAACAAAAAGACAAACAAACCAATAACCCTTCTGTGGCTTTCTAGGGCCCTTTAGATGAAGAGCACAATTTTTAGAATGTCTCACATGGGCTGCTCAAACCCACCCCTCCAAGCCTCATCTCTACCCCTCTAATGTGTGTTCAGTGAAAGAAGGACCATCTCTACAAGATGGGAATTATTATTCCCACTTTGCAAACAAAGAAATGGAGGCTCAGAGAGGTTAGGTGATGCCCAAAGTTGCCCAGTTGGGAGGACAGTGCCCGGACTTGAACCCCAGCAGCGAGGCAACTCAGTTCCTTCCCGCACCCACCTCCTCCATTGGCTCACTCCCTCCTCCTTGCCAGGAGCCTGGATGGTCTCTCTTGAGCCTCAAAGGGCAAGGCTTGGGGAGGGAGGCTGGCTGTCAGGCTCTTGGCTCCCTGCGGAGTTAGGGGAGGAAGACTTGAAAGAAGGAAGAGGAGGGTGGAGAATCCCTAGATGAATTCTCTCCTCCCTGGCTAGAGGTGCCATGAGACTGGACGGCATCACAGGGCCCCAGTTTCATCATCAAATTCCCTGAGCCAAGAAATCTGCTAACACACCAGTAAGGTCTGGGCGTAGCAACATTCTTCACCTGGACACGGAGATACTAGGATGAACGCACTCCAGGGAGCCTTTGCCTCAACTAGGAACTGGTTGAGAAGCCCGTGTGGGGAAGGAAGAGAGGAGGTGACACAGAGATGGAGATGTGGCACTGAGCATGACAATTGCAGCAGCAGCAGGTGGCGAGGTTGGCCTGCGGCTCAGGGACAGATGGACACACTTCCCATCAAACCCTCACCAACCCCAGGAGGCAGGCACCGCAATGGCCCAGTCATAGAGAAGGATACTGAGGCTCAGAGAACTTAGGGAATGTGTCCTTGGTCAGTCAGTAAATGCAAGAGGTAGGATTTGAACTTGTGTCTTAATGACTCCAAAGGCCCTGTCCTTAACCAATCCTCTTGAGAGTTCCTAGTCAACCATTTCCCTCCAAAGCAGCCACCAGGAGTGGGGCATGCTGAGCCCTGCCATGCCAGTGGGCAGTGGGGACCCCTGTGGACAGGCAGCCTGCTGATGGGCCTTAGGTTTAGGGCTCTCTGTTCATCCTGATTTGGATGTGAGGAGAGGTGGTAACAGTCACTCATGCACATTTCCTGATTCCAGAACTGTCTCTGGACTCTACCTTGTATCTCTGGGAAGAAGAGGATCTAAGGCACTGGGAAAATGTCTTTCTGAAGGCAGGTCTCACTCAAGATCACCCAGTGAGGCTCTCATTCCAGGATGGAGCTGAAACAGCATCGGCAAAAGCCCAGTGCTGGGGAGGAATCCCCGCAGTGTGTTTCTGGTGTAGCACAATGCAGCGGCCCAGCCTGTAGGCCAAGGGCATTCAGGTCCTGACCCAAAGCCTCCACGGAGGCCCTGGGAACTGCCCAGAGGGTGCACCCACCCCTTCATAGGCACATCCAGGATAGGGAGACAGGAAGCCTTGGGCTCCTCTGGTTGTATAAGAACACCCCAAACTAAAAGCAGCAAGCCCACTGAAACCAGGTGCACCTTGGGCCCCATGCCCAACCCTCCCAAACCTGACAGATCAGCCTGCAGCAGCCCTGACATGGCATTTCTCCATGTGAGCTCTTTCCAGACTTCTGGATGGTGGGTGAAGTTTTCTTTCTGTCCTGGGCCATACACAAGGATGCCACACCCAGAACCTCCCAAGGGAGAGGAGGGGACAGTCGGGCTTAGTCCTGCATGAATAGAGCCTGCCATGCAAAATCTGGAGTAAGAGTATTCTAGGCAGAGGGAAGAGTGTGTGCAAAGGCCCTGGGGTGTGACCAGATGTGGCAACTTCAAGGACCAGTAAAGAAGCCCAGCTAACTGGAGGCAAGGGAGCAAGAGGGATCCTGGAGGGAGTTGAGGCTGGAGTGAGGGGCTGACCAGGGAGGGGTGGAAGGCCCCAAGCAGGAGCTTGGATTTTATTCCACCCACAATAGGCACCATTGGAGCATTTTAAGGTGGGAAGTATTAAGATCTGATGCATGGATTTAAAAGACGACTCTGGCCGCTGAGTGGAAAATGGATTGCCAGAGACTCTGTAGAGGGCTCCTGTGCTCAAGGCAGAAAGAAAAGCATGGACTCGAGCAATGTTTTGGGGGGTAGAGTTGTCAGGGTTGACCGAGTGACTAAATGAGAAAGAGAGGGTAAGACAGAATTTTAGGATGACTCCCTGATCTTAGAGAAATGGACAGGTGGAGAAGATTTGGAAGAAGCCCGGGTGGTGGAAATTTGGAGAGAGTCCAGCTTGGTTGTATTAAGTTTGGGAAGCCTGTTAGACACCCCGGAGCCGAGGAAGTGCTGGATACTGGATGTGGGGTACAGGAGAGAGGTCAGAGTAGGAGATATAAATTGAGTGGCTGTGCTTACAGCAGGGAAGAGAGCATCTCTGTTCTCATATCACGTATCCTGCTATTATGGTCCCTGTGTTAGATGCGGAAATCATGTCTCCAGGAGGTAGGTTCAGTAATCCGATGCAGCAAAGCCCACATGTGACCTAGGCTGACCACCAAGGCTTCTGATCACTGAGTGGCTGAGGGTGGTGACCTCTGAGTGTCTCATATGATGACTGGGACCTAAAGAAACTCCATGGACATCTGTGTACATCTCAACAGAAGTGAATTCATCCCCCAGTGTGGCCAGGGTCACTCTGTTCCTCCCCTGCCATTTCTGGATGAACCCAGGAATGCAGGGAGAAGAGATTTTTTTTCACACCAGATCCTAGCTTCTTCTCTCAGGCTTAGGGCTTTGCCTTGGGTCATGGGTCCAGCTGGGGAGGACGTGGATCTTCCACGTGGGACAAGAAAGGTCTCCACTCCTAAATTAGACCCCAGCTGGAGCCCACGCTAAGACCCCATCCCACTTCCCTGCACCCAGAGGTCCCCTGCACTCACGTAGGCTTATGCAGGAGCGGGTTACTGGGCCGAGGCCAGGAGACCAGAAGACACATGGCTCATCACCAAGTACTTTAAAAATCTCTAGACCGGGCTCGGTGGCTCAGCCTGTAATCCCAGCAATTTGGGAGGCTGAGGCAAGTGCCTGCGGGTTCCAGACCAGCCCAGGCAACTTGGTGAGACATCATCTCTACAATAAGTAAAAAATCAGCCGGGCATGATAGCGTGCACCTGTAGTTTCGGCTAGTTGGAAGGCTGAGGCAGAAGGATCACCAGCATCCAGCAGGTCGACACTGGGGTGGCCGCGAGTGTGCCACTGCACTCCAGCCTGGGTGACAGAGTGAGACTCCAACTCAAAAAAAAAAAAAAAATCCCTTTCCTGGGAAGGGGCCCATGGCTGACAGCCAAGGAATCTGCCCAGGAGAGGAAATCAGTGAGGGTACCATCAGAGACAAACTCCATATATCACTCTGGAGCTGAGACAGTCATCAAGTCATCAATCTGGACACTCTATCTCCATTAGTAACCTGGAGACATCATCCAGGGGGCTTTTGTGCAGACACCAAGACACACACGTGTGATGAAATCCAGAACCCGGCTGTGTTTGGAGCCCACAGCCAGCAGAATCCCTCAATTCCCCTTTTCAGGCAGTGTCAAGGCACCCTCCCGCTCAGACCTCCTAGATGAAAAATGTACTGCCTCATCCCCCGGAAGGACCTAGAAAGCTGTTTCCCAGTAACTGGTGGAAAAAACCAGACATGCGATTACCAAGAAAACCCTTTTCTCTCCCCTCCCCGCCCTCACTTTCCCTCTCCCATATCCCTTTCCTCCTCTTCCTCCTCCTCCCTCCTTCTTCCTCTTCCCATTTCCTCCTCCGACCAAGAGGAAGGCAGCACCGGAGCACACATGAGCGAGAAGGGGTTTTTATACAAAAGAGAACAAAGTCCTACGCTCCCGCTTTTAATACGACGATCATAAAACAGGAAAGCGGAGAGCAGAAAATTGAAACCAT
>CAUYQG010244237.1:0-14259 GCA_963574415.1 Tarsius wallacei
CTCATCTCTACAATAAATCAAAAAATTAGCCGGATGTGGTAGCACGCGCCTGTAGTTCCAGCTACTTGGAAGGCTGAGACGGAAGGATCGCCGGAGCCCAGCAGGTCGAGTCTGCGGTGGCCGGGAGCGGTCACTGCACTCCAGTCTAGGTGACAGTGAGTTTCCGACTCAAAAAAAAAAAAAAAAAAGGGGGGGATGATGATTATAGTATCTAATTAATGGAGTTATTATGAGAGTTTAATGAATTAATATATGTAAAATGCTTAAAACAGTGCCTGGCATGAAGTAGTAAACATTGTATTGGTGGTAATTGTCATTAAATCTGTTTAAATAATCTAGAATTAGAGGAGGAAGAATAATGTTAGGTAGAGCTTCAATAAAACAAGAGTTAAAATCTTCAGAATTAAAGGGCTAAGATACAGGGGCTACAATATGGAGAAGAAATGGTACAATTCAAAGCTGGGCACTGTAGGAAGGAGGAAAGTAACATGGTGGCAATGAGGAACAATAAGACTCAATAAGCTGAGCAATATGAGGAGAACTTGTGAACACTGTAAGGGAGGCAATGTCCTCAAGGGAGGGACAGGTTTAATCTTCTAAATTCTTCTCATCGTCCTTTTTAATTATTAGTCACTAAACTTAAAACCTTAAAACCCAGGCCAGGCACTGCGACTCAAGTCTGTAATCCCAGCACTTTGGGAGGCAGAGGCGAATAGGGGTTCAAGACCAGCCTGGGCAACTTGGCTAGACCTTGTCTCTACAATACAAAAAATAAAAACAAAAATAAAAATGAAAATTAGCCAAGAGTGGTGGCTCTGTTCCTGTAGTTCCAGTTACTTGGATGGCTGAAGTGAAAGGATTGCCTGAGCCCAGCAGGTTGAGGCTGTGGTGGCTGTGAGCATGCCACTGCGCTCCAATCTGGGCAATAGAGAAAGACTCTAATTCAACAAAACAAAACTTTAAAACCCAAAGTTGACTCTTTCTTCCATGTTTTCACCTCGTAAGTCACTATGTTCTCCTGAGTTTATCTCTGTACAGTCTTTCATTTATTTTAACTCTCACCCTTTGTTTTAATTCTCACTGCAACCAGCCAGGTTCAGGCCTTCAATGCTCTATATCTGGCTATGTATCATCTTTTTAGTTCTTGGCTTTAACTCCAGTCTACCATGTGTTTTATTCTATCCTTTGCATTTCATCCTGAAACACACATCTGTCTGTTTTTTTTTTTTTTTCCCCTCAAGCTTGAAAGAAGAATAATAACCAATGCCTGTGATTATTGTAGAAAAAATCTAACTTTTTTGGCTTAGCATTCAAGTTCTTCCTTTTGGCCACCAACTTGAATCCCCTCCAATCTTTGCTTCCCCTTAAAAGTTACAGAGCCTTCCTGTTCTATCTCCTTCCTTACCTTCCCACTTCTGAAGAATTTGTTCTTTGTCTTCTCCCTTTTCAATCTCCCACTGCCTTTTGAGGGTTTTGTCTTTGTCAGCTGGGTTTTGAATCTTTTGGAATTCAAATTTTGGAGAATTACACCAGAAAAGGAATGAGGGTTCTTTACCAGGGGTGGGCCAGGAGTTTACTTTTGAGAGTGAAGAGGCAATGAGCAAGTTTTTGTAAGAGAGCTGTCAAAGACTCTCAGCATGAGAGAAAATCCACTGCTTTGAATCCAAGAGGATGCTCCTTTCTTTGGAAGACTGTCTCATTGCCCTATTAAAACTATATAACAATTGGTTGGGAGATGAAGCTAATATATTTAAGTCATAACCTAGTAATTAACATCTCTGTGATAAGACTAAAAGAACCACTAAAGCAGTTCCTCCCACCTCCAATTAAAGAGTTGCATGGCTTGGCTAATAAGAATAGGTAACCAGAGAGACTTGGTGTCGGCCTTGGTCCTCTATGTAACCCCAGTGAACTCTCTGAATTGTTAAAGCTAACAAGAACTAAGGAAATGAGAATGACAACCACAACTCTGCTCTGTAAACCAGGCTGAATGCTGGAGCTAAGGCCTGCCACTTTGGTAATGTAACATATGCTTACATTTTTCAATTATAGTCCAACAATCAACATCCTGGACATCTGGACATTAGGATTACATTTTCCATTTCCCGCCAGGGGACTGTTGTGTCCTTCCACCACCACCACTACCATCTCAAAGCAAGAGTTTAGTAGAAGGTTGTGCCCATACATTTGGTTCTACTGTGGCGGACAGGGCAGAAGTGTGCTCTCCTAGCGACTGTGCTCTCACCTACTGTATTTTAGAAACAATAACTAGTGTAGCCCAAATCCAATATTTATACTGAACCAACTGAAAGCTTTGAGTGAGATTAATGTTTCTTTTCCTGTGACCTCGAGGAATATATGATGGTAGTTTGCCTTTATGAGGGAGAAACCTCAGAATATATGCTATATTCCCTATCCTGCTAAGAACACAGACATTGAGGAAAAATAGTATTCAACTCTAACACTGATTCATTTATCCCTCAGGAAGTTCCACATTCCTCTGTTCCTAGAATTCTAAGAAGGAAATTTTTGAGAACAAGTTAGTACCTCTGGAGGCATCTCAGTAAATATGGAAGCACGGGATGGGATTAAGACATAAATAGAAAGCGTCACTGGATGACACAAATAAACATTGAGATTCAGTGGGATGGGGGAACATGGACAAGATATATTAACACATAGCCTCCATATCTTACCTACATCTCCACAAACAGGATTGCCATCTTTGTTTATAATAATTCTGCTATGCCCCTTTTCTCTTGTACAGCTTTGCTATCAAATTCCAAGATTTATGGCAATTCAGAATTTAAAAAGTGTAGAGGTAGACTAGGTCAGAGAGAGTGGAAGATGATTTGGCATTAAAAAATTGAGGGGAAAAAAGGGTGGAGAAATCTTGGAATATGTAATGAACTGAATCTCTTAATCTTTCTCCAGAAGATAGAATTAGATATTTTAAAATTTTTTGTACCCTCTCTAATTTCTGGATTCTTTTTACATGCTAGTCCATAGATAAACTAGATCATGTAAGCCTTGCTTTCTTTTGGATTTCATAATCTTACATGTAGCTGACACAGTAAAAAAAAAAATTCCTTTGCTATATTCTTAATATACTATAATCAGAAACACTATAAGCATGTTTCCCAAACTATGAACCGACGTGCCATAGAGTGCTGCCATAAATTTTCAGCTGTACTGCTGGACCTTTTAAATATTTGAGGAAAATACAATGACATTTATTGCATATTATATGAATTACTAGTATAATTTGTTTGGATTTTACTTAATAAATGAACCAGTCAAGTATTTCTTTTGGCATAAGATCAATGTGAAAAATTACTGAAACAGTAATTGGGTCATGAACCAGAAAGTACTATAAGTTCCAAAGCTTTCCAAATTCTACATCTCACATTGCTTTTGTTTCATCTACAATAATTTATTCCCGCATCTTCATCTTAACAATTATGTTCTACTAATTTTCATATTCAATTTCAAATGCTACCTCCTTCAAGAGACTTTTCTACTAACCAGAAGAAATTCCTGCCACCATTCCCTGAATTTTTTTGGTTTATTGCAACACTTGTAAATTCTGTGATATTGCTCTCTCTCTTATAACACTATGAACTTATTGAGAGCAGAATCTGTCTCATTTGTAGATTGAGAGTTTTAGAAATGGCAGGAACTTTAGAGAGTCTTTACTCCAAACAATCTTTTTCACAAATGAGGGGAATGAAGCAGAGAAATAATAGTTAATTGTTTAGAAGGCAGCACAATAATTTGGTAACAGAATTGAGACCAAATCCTGTATCTTCTGCCTCTTGGTAACATGTATTCCTATAGAGAATTTTAAATAATAGATGCCTAAAAGTATTTAATGAATATTTTTTAAGCACATGATGGAATTAAATTGACTTTTTAATATTAAGGATAATATAAATTTTCATGATATAATCTTTTAGAAAAAAATTAGCTCTAGTGTATGATTTATAATACTTTGAGATTGACATTAAGATAATTAAAAAATAATTTTTATTCACATTTATTTGCTGAGTGAAAATTCTTGACCATAAAAATTTATTTTACATTTTCTAACTTAATGGGTTCAGATGTGTGACAATAAATATCCAGTTTATTATATTCATTTGAAAAAATATAAATCTATGGAATATGTGATGGTGTGAAATTTTGCAGCCACATGTAAATTGGTAATTTTAAACTATGGCAAGAAATTATGTTGTTAATGATTGCTATGTGATTTTTTTTTGCCATATGTAAGTTTAGCTGCTAGCCAATGAGTTTAGACATTTTTGTAAAATAATGAAATTATTCTTTTTATACTACCCACTTTTAAGTTTTCATAGTGATTACATGTTTGTTTTAATTTCCTTTGGAAAAGAATTTGTTGAGTGTTGCTTTGGTAAATAATAATATAAAACAAAACCCACTTTTATTTGACTTTTATAGAGTTTAACACTAATTTTTAATTCAATGTGTTATGATCCAAATTACATATTTATGATTATATTTTTTATTACAATACCATTTCTACACTACTGTAGACATTTTTTTAAGCAGCTCGTTTTTTTAGATTAAAATAAATCCCGAGGTTACCAAATCTAATCGTGGACTCTGAAGTGTTTATGTATAAACCGAATGCACATCTGAATTCTCTCTAACACAGGTACACACACACAATGTAGTGAATTCCTATAATTTTATGTTGCCTATACAACCATTTTGAATATAAGTGTAACCTTCTCATGCCAGAGCAGCGCTCAGTTTCCATTTCCACAGTTTCTCAGTGTGGTCAATCCAGGTATCCACCTTATACAATGGTCCCCTGGTGACCACTTCCTTAAGGGAAGCTGATACAATCTACTTGACTTTCCCCACTGACCCCCTGCATGGAGGTACAGATATGCTGCATCGACTACCTCTCTGTCTCATGACTCCGTGGAATGCTTGCCTGCTTGCTCTCAACCCATCAATTAATACTTCCCAAGGGAAACCTGCTTGGGTAATTCCTTCCACCCCAATAAAGACTTTGGTCCACTGGTCCCTCTTTCTTTCTCGTTTCCTGCTGGTTGCGAATGTGAGTGCAGGAGAGCTCCTTTCTTTCCCTTGGGTCCCATGAAGCATGCTGCCCCCTTCACTCTGGGATTTGTACATAATCTGTCAGAGCTCTCCAAGAGAGCGGTAATCTTGATAGAATAAACCCAACACAGGTCAGATAAGAGCCACAAGGACATCTGCTAATATAAACAAGTTCCTGTGAAAGGTTTACCTGGTTACAGGTCAGATATTTAAACACCAGGCTACCCACAAGGATAAAGAAGCATCTCGTGAAAGGCATATGCTTAACATCCATGACAAGATCCCCTGAAGCATCATCTGGACAGGACTAGAGTTTGCAGCCACTTTCTTAAGAGAAATATCAAAGCCAAATTAGAAAGCATACAAAACAAGCGGCCGAGAGCGATGACTCACGCCTGTAATCCCAGCACTTTGGGAGGTGAAGGCGAGAGAATTACCTGAACCCTTGGATTGGAGACCAGCCTGGTAAACTTGGCAAGACCTTGTTTCTACAATAAATTAAAAAATTAGTCAGGTGTGGCAACTCGCGTTCCAGCAACTTGGAAGGGTGAGGCGGAAGGATCGCCTGAGCCTAGTAGGTGGAAGCTGCCAAGGCTGCGGAGGCTGCGGTGGCTGTCATTGGCCAACGCACTCCAGCCTGAAAAGAAAAGAAAACAACAAGCAAGTATATATAGTTCTTTATACAGATATCTCAAGAGCTATCGAACTACAAGTTTTATTGAAAAAACCCATTTTAGAACACTTCCTATTAATAAGTTATGCTTTATGTTTCCAAAATTTCACAGTGAACACTGCCATGGAAAAAGAATCTAGAAAGTTTGAATTTTCAGACAGATTACGCCAAAATGAATTAGTGCTAATTTAAAATTTTTGTATCAACTATTCATACCAAAAATAACTACTACATAGATCTTTTAAAAAAACATTATTTACATTTATTTTGTTCTTGATCTTACTTATTTTAATGTTATTGCATATTTCTGGGGTTTTTTTGTTTTTGTTTTTTTTTGAGTTGGAGTCTCACTCTGTCACTCAGACTGGAGTGCAGTGGCCGCCCCCGGACACCGCAGCCTCGACCTGCTGGGCTCCTGCGATCCTTCTTCTCAGCCTTCCAAGTAGCTGGAACTACAGGCGCGCGCTACCACGCCCGGTTAATTTTTGATTTATTGTAGAGATGAGGTCTCGCCAAGTTGCCCATGCGGGTCTCGAACCCGCGGGCTCAGGCAATCCACTCGCTTCAGCCTCCCAAATCACTGGGATTACAGGCAGAGCTACCGATCTCGGCTTGTTTCTTTTTTTTTCTACTCAATAACTTTTCATATATTTAGGAGTCACATTAAAGGATTAGATTTTTATGAAAGAATCATTTATGTGTCAGGTATTCAGAGTATGACTGATTTCTCTCTACACTAAATAAATGTCATAAAACTTTCTGTAAGAATTTATTAATATTATATAAAATTGTGACTATTTCAGCTTATGACCTGATTTTATTTTAAGCTTTGCATTTCATTGCATTTAACAATTTGCCTGCCAATAACACTTCAGCACAGAAAAGTATAGGAATTCAAACAACAAATGTCACACATATCTCAGCCCTTTGATTTCTATTTGTATGATATGGGTATTTTAGACTTTCAGGCAACCAAATTATTTGCTTTAATGAAGAGCGATTGAAAGTATTTTTACAATGTAGAAAAGATTTCACTCTTTGAGCCACAGTTATGCTTAAAACAAAACATACTACTCTTACTTCTAAATGGTTCTTCAAAATGTTTATTTTAGGTAGAGAAAACTTCTTAAATATTTCTGAAGCTAAGCATTTAAACAAAGAGTATGCACAATATACTTTGGAATGAATATTACAGACACAGAATTACCATTACAACAAGCAGACAAGCACAAAGGCAGACCAAAAAAAAAAAAAAAATTAACTGAATACCAAAGCTGAGAAGCAAAGTATTGGGCGATAAAAAGCAATTAAGATAAAAAGATCAAAATGGCTTACTCAAGTAGATTTCTAAAAGCCTTTCTCTATTATACTTGCTCCATAACCTTGAGCAGAACTAAATAGATTTAATCCCTAGTGTGAATCTTATTTATCTGAGAATGTTTTATGATTGGAAAACTCAGTATCTTTCCAGATCAGCTACATACTTTGAGAATATCTGCCTTTGGTAAACATAAAACCACCTCTTTGATTGTCTAGCCTTCATGAAATAGTTTCAGTTGACTCTGCTGATTATTTTAAAGCTCATACAGCTTTATTTTTTAAAAGTACTCTCTTATTTGAATTTTAGCTGGTTTGAACTAAACTGCAATTCTGCAGCTGGCTTGCTAAATAACCTTAGGGAAGTCACAAAATACTTCTGTGATTCCATTTCTTTCAACTACTTAAAGGAGAAATAACCCACATGATTCAGAGAGGATGTACAGACTCTATACAATACTGTTAAGATTTACATGATAGAGGATATTTAATACATACTCATCTTTTATAAAAGTATGATCTTATTTAGTAGTTCCTCAAATCTCCCATTAATTTTAAGAAAAAAATTCCATTGATCAGTATGCTTAATAAGAGATATGCTTTGGGCTCTTAGTGAAAAGGGCTCATCTGTTAAACAATGACCCCAAAAAACTCTACATAAGTGAATAAATAAGAGTGAATATTAGATTAGTTGAGAATCCATGGAACTGCAGTAGGGGGAAATTAATAAATTAGAGCAAGAGACTCATCCTAGGTTTAATAAAAAAGGGTAAGAAATAGAATTCACCCCATACCATGTCTTTAAGATGAGACTATATGATACTAAACAAATACTACCAGACAAAAGAAGTTCAAGGTTGTAACTATCTTCACTCAAATAGTGTAAGCGGTGAGTTTTCGGTAATCCTTGTGTTGAGATGAAGTTATGGTTTATAAATAAAACATGATGAGTTCAGAGAAATAATGGGGAAATGAATGAAGAGCCTCAGATCTAATTATATTCCTTCATTTACTAGCCTTTAAATCTTGGGCAGTTTGTTTAACAGTCCTATTGCTCAATTTTCTTATTTAAAAAATTATATGATATGATCACAACATAAAATCTACTATCCTAATGAATTTTTAAGTGTAATGTTGGGACTTAGAACGTGATACCCCAAAGTATGGTGACTTGGTATGCTGAATACTTTGACCTGAAGGACACTGGAAGGCCTCAGAAGCAATTTCTTCCTGACCTTCTTCTGCCCTTCTGTTTCCCACCCTTCTATTTCCCAGAAGTGAGTAATCGAAGTCAAGATTCCTCTTCCCCAAGGCAGTTCATAGAGCTAGGACTTCTCTCCCTGAAAGCAAGCCATAAAACCTAGAAAGATTACTCTTTCTTCTCTCCTATCTCCCTTAAAGACCCTCATTCCTGAAGGGTCTTGGTCAATACCCAGAAGAAAGGAATGCTACAAAGATAGTCCGAGAAGAATCTGAACAGAGAAGTCTTGCTGGGTGTCCCCCCCTGAGTCTATTGCCATTGGATCATGCCCCTTTGTCCATTCACATTTATACATGACTGACCATTCTTTATCCAACCTAAGCATGAAATTGGACAGTTTTCCTCAGCTTTGGGTCTTCATTTCTAAAGATTCCCTAGATACATTTGTTATGCTTGTCTCTCCTTAAACTGTCTTTGAGTGTCAACCATGACCCTTATGATGAGTGAAGAAATATATTGGAACTTTCTACCCCACAGTATGATGCATTATTGTTGGCTATGAGTAAAATGTTGTACATCAGTTCTCTAGAGCTTATTCATCTTGCTTGACTAAAATTTTATGCCGGCCGGATTCGGTGGCTCAGCTTGTAATCCCAGCACTTTGGGAGACCGAATCCATTGGGTTGCCTGAGCCCACGAGTTGGAGACCAGCCTGGGCAACTTGGAGAGACCTGGTTTCTACAATAAAATAAAAAATAGCTGGGCGTGGTAGCGCGCATCTGTAGTTCCAGCTACCCGGAAGGCTGAGGCGGAAGGATCGTTGGAGCCCAGCAGGTCGACGCTGGGGTGGCCTTGAGTGTGCGTGCCACTGCACTCCAACCTGGGCGAAGGAGTGAAACTCCAACTCAAAAAAAAAAAAAAAAAAATTATGCCTGTTGTAACTCCATTTTCCCACCGCTTAACTCCTGGTAGACAACTTTCCACCGTTTGTTTCTATGAATTTGACTGTTTTAGATACCTCATATAATTGGGATCATTTGTCTTTCTGTGACTAGATTGTTTCACTTAGCATAATGCCCTCAGCAATAACTCATCTTTACACAGGCACAACAGAACCTAGAGTGCTGAACTCTGGTTTCCTTTTTTCTTCTTGCAAATTAATGAAAATACATTTGAGGCACAGAGAAGGGTTATAAAAGAGTGTTCTAAAACGGTGATTTTTATTAATTTATAGGTAACCAGACTTTTCTAGGTTGGTCTCAATCAAAAAAATTTTTAAATAATTATATTGACTCTATAGCCTTAGACTATTAAAATTCTCTGGGAATACACATCTACAGTATGTTAAAAGAGAAAACAAAATTCATGTGGGCCTAGAGCACAGGGATTTATCTTATAGAAACACTTAGAGAAGTTCATAAATATGTGTAAGTGTGCTTAGTGAAGAATTATAAACAATAGAATGAAAGAAGCAACTTAAATGTTCATCAATAGATTGCTTGTTAGCCATTATCTACTGATAATGTTCATCAGCATTACTACGCTTTTCTTTAATAATGGTTTATACACAAAATGTACATGCAGTAAAATATGCATACTTATTTTGAATGTATATGCAAAACTGATATAGTCATAGAAAATATACATTGTGCATTTTAAGGCAAAAAGTGGATAATGAATGGTAAAATCCCAATTTAATATGTGTATATATTATAAGAAGTTTCTACTTACAGATACAAAAAATGTTCATTGTCTATTTCTCTGGTTAATGGTTTTGTACGTTTTCTTAATTTTTAATGCAGTTCTTTGTTTTTGAGTTGATAATTTACTTTGTGTTTCGAAAAAGAAAAAACTAAAATAATAAAATAATTCATGATTCATGCAATGCCTATAATATTTAAAACAGATCTATACTTATTTAAAAACCAAGAGCTTGAAATAATAGGATTTTGAACATCTAGTCCACCCTTTTTAGTTTTCAGAAAAAGAAACAAGCTCAGAGAGGTAATATTATCTCCCAAGGTTATGCCTCATTATAATTATCTAATACATGCCGACCTTCTGATTGTATAAAAATTTTTAAGATTGCTTTCTTTATTCTAGATAATTAAGTAGGTGTTGCACATGCTTAAATTATTTATGACCATAAAAATTGCTCCACAATTTTGTGCAACACCATAACCTGAGTAAACGATCTGGCCCATGCCAAATCTATAGATAGACTTTTAGATAAAGCATTCTTTTACCTCCTCTCCTATTATTCAATTTGGTTGGTTTCATTTTTAAAATATATGTTGAAATAATGCCAAGATAATGTACTCACTAATGTTCTAATAGTGCAGCGGTCTCACTTTGATTAAGGGGAAAACCTTGGCCCCTCTTCCTGTAGGTCTTAAATGCCTTCAGCTGGCTATGGCCTTAGAGATGGTAAAGGACTCCCTGCTGTTTCAAAGGCTTAGGTAAAGT
This sequence comes from Tarsius wallacei, assembly GCA_963574415.1. NCBI lineage: Eukaryota > Metazoa > Chordata > Mammalia > Primates > Tarsiidae > Tarsius > Tarsius wallacei. The sequence continues at coordinate 10,749 of CAUYQG010244237.1, forward strand.
GGAGAATCCACATTCCATCCATTCCTCCCTGGGAGGGAGGGAGTTTGCCAAGCATTCAATACAGCTCACAGCTGCTGATAACACCAAGGTGATTCTCACAGCCCTAGACCTTAGGTTCCCATAGCTCTGGACCTTCTCAGTCCTGAAACTCTCTCTCAGGATTCTGCCCCAGACTCACACTTGGGCACCTGTTCCTCTCTCCTTCAGGTGGAAGCCCAGGGCATTTTATTAGGTTTCTCACAGTTACCCAAACAAACAAGTTCTCCCCACCACATTTCTTATTATTTCAGTTGTGTCACACTTTCTGTGAAACGTGAAATTGAGGAAATGGAGTTAGAATTGGAAGAAAAGTATGATTTCCTGTAACTCTTAAATTAACTTAGACTGTGATGAAAACCAGATCAAATTTTGAGTAGTTTGGCAGTTAAGATCAATTTAATTTTTTTCTTCAGAAAACGTACAAATAGGCAATTATTCCCACCAAATCTATTTAAAATTCACAAATGAACACATTATAACATTCTAATTGCTATGGAAAAATGTAACACTCCTTGAAGAAATGTGATTCCTAAGTTCAATGACTCATATTATTGCAGTCTTAAATAATTTACATTGACAGAATAGGATTTGCATATATAAAGATATGTAGTGTTAGTAGGTACTTCACTGTACAAAATGTTTCTAAGAGTATGAAGCAGTGGTAATATTTGTTGTCTTTAAATCTTCAGAAATCCACCGGGCTCGGTGGCTCAGCCTGTAATCCCAGCACTTTGGGAGGCCGAGGCAAGTGGATTGCCTGAGCCCTCGGGTTCGAGATCCACCCGGGCAACTTGGCAAGACCTGTCTGTACAATAAATCAAAAATTAGCCGGGCGGGCGTGGTAGCACGCGCCTGTAGTTCCGGCTACTTGGAAGGCTGAGGTGGAAGGATCGCCGGAGCCCAGCAGGTCGAGGCTGCGGTGGCCGGAAGCGGCCACTGCACTCCAGTCTGGGCGACAGAGTGAGACTCCAACTCAAAAAAAAAAAAAGGAATTGATGTCTGTGATGTAGAGTTCTTGCTAAGTAGCAACATAATATCAATCTTTCTTGGCTTTTATGCTATATTCCTATTCATAAAATTAAGCATGTATGTTGCTTCCCACATTAGGAATATATAAAATATATTTTATTTTAAAAAATCACTCATATTGTCACAGAAATACAAATAACTGAACCTCTTCTTATATCTTTATTGTTATAGATATTATATAATTTGTCTGCTTTTCTCAAAAAATTAAAACAGAAACAAGATCTTAATCATTTAATAAAAAGACTTCGGCTATATTTTAATCAAAAGTGTTACTACTAGTGTTGATGAGGTGAATTGTCAAAGTAAAAAGGTTGTCTTTTTAAAATTTATCTCAGATGAGTAACTCAACTGATTTTTGCATAGTGAAAGCATATTGTCCCTTTGTCACCTCACTTGGATCTGTGTCTATTGGGTCATCTCTTTGTCTGGAAACCTTTTCCTTCCTGTATTCTCCATCAAAGCATACCTGATCAACAATCTTCCTATGAATTTTTTTGCTTTATGATTAGATAATGACAATGTAAAATTGACTTTTGAGGTCTCTTAAACTTTAAAAGTAATATATAGATTTTGTATATGGGGCCTTTGGACACAATGAATTTAATGGTACATATTTCAATGCATTGGGTGGGTCATATTTTGGAAATGTAAACTATTTGGCATCCAAACTTAAACATACATGGAGATGAGAATCCAACAGCTCTTCATTTGAGATTGGCTCTAATAATATCAAAATTATTCTCTATAATAACTAGAAAAAAGTAAAATTATTCAACATTCTCCTGAAAAATCATAAATACGACAACTAAATTATATGGATAACTTCTACTTTGGTAGAGAAATAGTATAGAGATTATTAGGATAGATGACCAAAACTGTTCAAACATGGCTCACTTATCAGTAAGTTGGTAGGGTGGTGAGAAACAAAATCATTTTTAAAACAGGAGAATAATAAAAAGAATTAAATATAAGCATCAATAATAAATAGTAGTGATTGCTATAAAAATAAATACTGGCCACATAAATTCTGCTTTATGAGTTTCTAGCATTTTAAAATAAATATTTAGAGGAGGGTCATACATGCTTTCTGTGATAGAAACTTACTTGTATTGCCCCAAAAGCTTGATAATGGAGCATACAGATGCATATAGAAAAGAGTCCTCCCTAGGGAATGGCACTTCCAAGTATTTTTAAGACTCTACAAGAATCATGGCAAATCTCAATGCATGTGGATTTATCATGTAGACATTTTATGTAAATTTGCAGGGCCTATTTAATTATAACATATTTAGGAATAAAGTAATTATTTGTATGCCTGAATATAAATTCTTTGCATTCCTTTATTTTAAAAATATGCTTTGAAAAAATGTAATTTAATCATAATCTACTTTTAAGAATTAAGTTGTGTTTGTAACATGGCCTCATAAAAGATCGCCAATCATTAGATTAATATTAAAATTTTAAATTTTGAATGTGTGTTCCATTTTTAAAGTAAATAGATTAAAGTAAAAATAAAATAAAATGTATTAATATAGAGATTAAAACAGTTAACCTTTAATCTCTATATTAATACATTTTATTTTATTTTTAACTCCTTTTATAATTCAGTGACTCATGGCCCAGAAGATGTGCTTTGACTGCTAACATGAAACTATCTATTTCAGTCTAGGAATTCTCAAATATATCCCAAATAACCAAGTCCTATTCTATGACTTAAGTATTAAGTGTTGAAGACTTAAAGTTTTAGGTAATTATAAAATTATTCAGTCTTTAAATTTAAAGAAAAAAGCTTATCTAAAGCGAATATTGAAATAGACTGTATGTGAGTCCCAGCAACCAGCCTCCCTTAGGAACTTTGTTAGAACATGTTCTAATAAGTTTTTTGACTTTAGGGATCCAGAGTTGATGTTGATTAAACTAATCACCCCTCTAGTACTGGCTCCAACAACCCTACAGCTACACCAAGACCCAAAATCCTTGATCCTACTATCTACACTCCCTTCTCAGTCCACCTCTGAAGCCCAGTTTCATCCTGTGGTCAGTGTACTACATACTCTAACTCTTTTGTCTCTTTTTCTGCATCACATTTGCTTCCCAAACACCCAAATCTGCTATGCCTATGGTTTTTTGCATCTTGACTAATAATCTATTTTCTCAGATGCTTAAGCCTGACCCAGTTTACAGTCCAGTTGATTAGCAAATTCTATCAGTTACACCTACAAAATATGTCCAGAGTCCAAATTATTTTTCCTTACTTTCAATACTCTCTTTCTAGTCTAAGCAAACATCATTTTTTCTCTGAAATCCCTTTAAAAACATAAATCAGATGATGTCTCTCCTCTGCTTAAAACACATTCTCATCTGAGTGTATACCTCTGCTGATTCATTCGTTTTCAGGTCTCAGCTTCTCCTAGTCCCCCTTATTTTTCACTCCACCACTATT
>CAUYQG010244238.1:0-11889 GCA_963574415.1 Tarsius wallacei
CCCCCTCTCCTTCCTTTAGTTTATTGAATCTAAAGTCCTAAACCGTTTTGCTGTTTCTTGGTGTTATCTTCACCACCCCCCCCCCCCCCCCCCGATAAAGAAGTGGGACTGTTCATTTAAAAATGATGTCAACATATGACATGGAAAATCTGTAAACACATGGAGAATGCAGCATGGTTTATGCATTAGGGCAGGCGCTCATACGCTTCAGGAGAATATACTAGCCCTTCTGAAAATATCCTATAGTTTTTTTTTTTGACTCCACATTTAATGGAACATTTGCAAACATAAAATGTTTTGCCTTCTTTTTATAATTATCATCATCAGAATTTCCACTGTGTAGGATCAGATTCCGGGAAAAATTAGACACGCAGACGACAATCAAACAGCTTATAGAGTTTGGTGCTAAAACTTAAAAAATGTAAATTATTTATCTCATAGTTAATTAATTTTTGAAAAGGACCTAGTCAATCTATATCTAGAACTCTCTATACTATGGTTAAAACTTTTAATAAGTAAATAATATGGAATTAACAATTGCAAAATTGTAAAAGGACCTTTACAATTGTAAATGTAAAGACTTGATTGTATTTTCCTGATTTTTGTTCCCTTTGATAACCGGTGATGGTAGTAAAGCTACATGCTTTGGAGTCTCTCCTCCTGTTACTTTTGTACAAACAACCCTCATCTGGGGGCACCTGTAAGCCATTTATCTAGCCCACTCTACCTTCCAAAAGCTGGCATTCGGCTGTAACCCGGAAAAAAAACCCCACCAGCTTTTCAGTTTGCTGGCAACTTATTGAAGGCAATTGACTGCCTTTCAATAGAAAATGTTTCCTTCCCCTATTGTGTCACCTCTACCCCCTAACACACTTCACAAAGCTCTGGCTGAGCCCTCCCATGTATGCCAGACAATGGCTTCCTCTGGAAGAAAAATAACAGAAGCAGCTAGTGTCTCAGAGCTGAGGTGTTTTCTTAAGAAAATTGTCTCTACTCTCCACCTACAATGTACAGTAAATACCAATGCAGAACCGGAAGGGACTTCCCATGCAATCCTACCTATGAATTTTACAGGGGAGGAAACCGAGGCCCAGAGAAGTAAGAGTATATAGTTCAAATTCTAGAGCAAGAGTTCTTCATTTTTTTTTTTCCTGTGCCATGGACCACCTTCGCAAGCTAATGAATCCTATGGATTCCCTTTAGGAATAATGTTTTTAAGAGCACAAAATAAAGTACATGAAGCTAGACCCGTTTCTTACACCATATGCAAAAATAAACTCAAAATGGAGCTGAGTGTGGTAGTGTGTGCCTGTAGTTTGAGTTACTGGGGAGGCTGAGGTGGGAGGATCCCTTGAGTTCTGGGCTTCAAGACTAGCCTGGGCAACATAGCGAGACCGTTTCTCTAAAAAGAATTAAAATTAAAATTAACTCAAAATTAGGACCATAGACCTAATTCTATTTGGACCATAGACCTAAATGTAAGGGCTAAAACTATTCAATTCTTAGACAAACACAAAGAAGTAAATCTTGTGACTGTGGATTAGGCAGTGATTTCTTTATCTTTTTAAAGATAGCTTTATTGTAGTGGGTATGGTGGCTCACTCCTGTAATCCCAGCACTTTGGGAGGCCGAGGTGGAAGATTGCTTGAGCCCAGGAATTGGAGCCCAGGAATTGGAGACCAGCCTGGGCAACATAGTGAGCTCACATCTCTTAAAAAAAAAAAAAAAATTAGCCACTCCTGTCATCCCAGCTATTCAGGAGGCTGCGGAAGGATTGCCTGAATCCAGGAAGTAGAGGCTATGTGAGCTGTGATTGTGCCACTGCACTCCATCTTGGGTAACAGAGTGAGACTTCAAGTCAAAAAAGAAAAAAGAAAAAGAAAAAAAGCTTTATTGAAATATAATTTATGCACCAAAAAATTTATTCACTTAAAGTATATACAAGTCAATGGTTTTTAGTGTATTTACAAGTTTTGCCACCATCACCATGATCTAATTTTAGAGCCTGATTTGTTCCTGAGATTTGTTTTGTTTTGTTTTTGTTTTCAGCATGTTCCTGTAACCATTTTTTTTTTTATTTTTTTAAACAATAAGGAAGATTTACTGGCTCATGTAAGGTCAAATAATAACACCAATGTCTGGGTTTTTCTCAGTCTATTTTTTTCTTCTGCCATTTTGGCTTTTTAAAAAAACAACTTTACTGAGATTAATTCACATATAATAAGTCCTCACTTAACATTGTCAATAGGTTCTTAGAAACTATGCCTTTAAGCAAAATGACATAAAATAAAATCTGTTTTTTTCTCATGTTTATAATGAAATGATATTGAACTTTGTTCAAGAAATTGCTGTAAGTCGTGGTTTCCAAGAACTTACTGACAACATTGAGGACTTTCTGTATTATACAATTCCTCATCTAAAGAGTACTGTTTATCAGTCTGGGCAATATAGCAAGACCTACAAAAAATAATTTTTAGAAAATTAGCCAGGTGTGGTGGAACAGGCCTATAATCCCAGCAATTAGGGAGGCTGAAGTGAGAGAACTGCTTGAGCCCGGGAGTTTGAAGCTACAGAGAGCCATGATTGTGCCACTGCACTCCAGCCTGGCAATGTAGTGAGATCCTGTCTTTAAAAGTAAATAATAAAGAAAGAAAGTGTACTATTCAGTAGTTTTTGGTATATTCACAGAGTTGTACAACCTAGATAACAACCTGTTATAAATAACAAAAGCTTAAGCAATAAAAATAAAAAATTATAATAAATTGTATTACCTCAAAATTTAAAAACTTTTTTTTTTTTTTGAGTTGGAGTCTCACTCTGTCGCCCAGGCTGGAGTGCCATGGCACACTCACGGCCACTCCAGTGTCGACCTGCTGGGCTCCGGTGATCTTTCCACCTCAGCCTTCCAAGTAGCCGGAGCTACAGGCATGCGCTACCACGCCTGGCTAATTTTTATTTTATTTTATTGTATAGATGAGGTCTCACCAAGTTGCCCAGGCTGGTCTTGAACCCGCGGGCTCAGGCAATCCACTCACCTTGGACTCCCAAAGTGCTGTGATTACAGGCTTTGCCACTGAGCCCAGTCAAAATTTAAAAACTTTTGTGCTGTGAATAATATAAGGAGGAAAGGCAGCTCACAGGACAGGAAAAAATATCTGCAAATCATGAATCTGATAAGGACTTGTATCCAGCAAATAACAAGAACTTTAAAAACTCAATAATAAAAAGTGAAACACCCAATTAAACAATGGGCAAAAAATGTCTGTTTTTGTTTTTTGAGTCGGAGTCTTGCTTTGTTGCCCAGGCTGGAATGCAGTGGCACAATCATGGCTACTTCAAATTGTACACTTTAAGATGTTTTAAAAAATAAAATATAATATATAAGCATTCAAAGGAAACCAATTCTATTGAAATTCATTTATCATAATATTAAATAACAAATTTGTAATATAGTAATATATGTGTTTCTGTATTAACACATTAAATTATAAAATGAAGCAGTAATCTATTAACTACCCACCCCCCTCTGTTTTTTTGAGACAGGGTTTTACTCTGTTGCCCAGGCTGAAGTGCAGTGGCAATATCTCACCTCACCCCAGCTTCAGACTCTTGGGTTCAGGCAATCCTCCTGCCTCAGCCTCCTGAGTGTCTGGAATTACAGGAACATGCTACCAGGCCCAGCTAATTTTTCTATCTTTTGTAGAGATGGAGTCTTGCTTTGTTGCCCAGGCTGGTCTTGAACTCCTAAGCAATCCTCCTGCCTCAGCCTCCCAAAGCGCTGGGATTAGACATGAGCCACCACATCCAGCTAACTACCATCATTTTGGAGTGTGATTAGTGTATATTATATTTTGCAATATCTGCAACAAATGTAAAAGCAATAAGAACATTTCTGTGCTTTTCTTTCTTTTCTTTTTTTTTTTGAGTCAGAGTCTCACTCTGACACCCAGGCTGGAGTGTAGTGGCATGCTCACAGCCATCACAGCCTCAAGCTGCTGGACTCAGGCAATCTTTCCACCTCAGCCTTCCAAGTAGCTGGAGCTACAGGTGTGTGCCACCACACCCGGCTAATTTTTTAGTTTATTGTAGAGACCAGGTCTTGCCGAGTTGCCCACAGTGGTCTCGAACCCATGGGCTCAGGCAATCCTCTTGCCTCCACATCCCAAATTGCTGAGATTACAGGTGTGAGCCACCGTGCCTGGCTGTCTCTGATTTTCTTTCTTTTCTTTCTTCCTTCCTTCCTTCCTTCCTTCCTTCCTTCCTTTTTTTCTTTTGAGTTGAAATCTCACTCTGTCACCCAGGCTAGAGGGCAGTGGCATGCTCATGGCCGCCGCAGCCTTGACCTGCTGGGTCAGGCAATCCTTCTGCCTCAGCCTTCCAAGTAGCTGGAACCACAAGCACGTGCCACCACACCCAGCTAATTTTTTGATTCATTGTAGAGACAAGGTCTTGCCAATTTGCCCAAGCTGGTCTCAAACCCTCGGGTTCAGGCAATCCTCTCACCTTGGCATCCCAAAGTGGGATTATAGGCATGAGCCACCGCACCCGGCCTGTCTGTGATTTTCACTGACAAAAGTTGTAAGTACTGCTAATACTTTGTGGGTTCTTGTCTACATCAATAATTGAAGGACCATGTGCCTGCAGATGGGAGGAGGTAAAAGAGCAGAAGTTGGGAGAGATCTTGAAGGAAATGCTAAATTTCAATTAGAGGTGAATGAAAATAATGATGTAATTTTATTTTCCTCCCAAGTTCATGGACACCCTGAGTTCTGTCCATAGATTCCTTGGGGGGTTCATCAATATCAATCCCAAGTTAAAAGCCTCTGTAAGGCCAGACGTGGTGGTGCACACCTATAATCTAGCACTTTGGGAGGCCAATGTGGGAGGATTTCTTGAGACCAGGAGTTCAAGACCAGCTTGGGCAAAATAGCAAGACCCTGTCTTTACAAAACAATAAAACAAACCAAACAAACCTCAGTAGGGAGAAACCTCGTTTAAAATTTAGGCTTTTTGGCTCTTATTCCAGTGCTCTTTCTGTCTAACTCTACCTTCTCTGTTTTTTTAAGTAAAGGGGATTAGGTGAAGACAATGAGTTTTATTTAAACAGCTAGAATGAGTCAGTTCCAAAAAGAGAGGGGCAAGAAGGTTGCTTCTGTGGGAGTTTCTAAAGAGAAAAGGGAGTTTCTACGGTCCTCCCGTTCCTTCTCCACCCTGCACCCTCACAACCACCACTACCCTTATAACCCATATAAAGCCTTGCCACCAAACGACACTGTAATGTTTTTCTCTCTCAGGAGAAGACATTAATTTAGAGTAATAATTGTTGTTTAGAGCTCTAGCGGAAATGCGGATTTGAAGTTTCCTCAGAGGGAATATTTTCTAGAGTTTGCCTTTGAGTGCCTGGCAAGGCAGAAAAGCTGCCGGCAGAGATTGAGTCAGTTAGAGTTAGGGTGGGGTAACCCAGCTCAAATCACTCCTTTTGGATTTTGCAGAAATTTAGTCACTCTTCTATCTAGAGGGGCGCTTACCAGAGCAAGTCTCGTGATAAAGATTTAAATAGAGCCGGGCTCGGTGGCTCAACCTGTAATCCCGCGCCTTGGGAGGCTGAGGTGAGTGGATTGCCTGAGCCCGAGGGTTCGAGACCCGCCTGGGCAGGCGAAACCTCATCTCTACAATAAAACAAAAAAATTAGCCGGGTGTGGTAGCGCGCGCCTGTAGTTCCGGATACTCGGAAGGCTGAGGCGGAAGGATCGCCGGAGCCCAGCAGGTCGAGGCTGCGGTGGCCGGGAGCGGCCACTGCACTCCAGTCTGGGCGATCGAGTGGGACTCCAACTCAAAAAAAAAAAAAAGATTTAAATAGACCCTAATACACGTGTGGTCACTAAAGAGAGGGAACGAAGAACAACAGAGTCTCAAGCTGTCAGTCTCCACCATATTCAAACGACAGGAAATATCACACAAATAAAACAAAAGAATATTTTATTTATTTATTAGCTTGGTTGCGGTGATGATTTCACAGTGTATGTGTCTATCAAAACAGCACATTGTATACCTTAAATATGTACAATTTTTAGTTGTCAATCATACCACAATAAAGCTGGGAAAAAAATAAATGAGAAAACTATAGCAAAAATGTTTACTTTGTCCTTATTTGGGGATGCTCATCACTATACTCCCAATTTGATTAATTGTCCTTTAAATTTTCATTATGACATCTGTGTGGAACAGTACAATGTGCACCAGTGTCCAGAGCCCTAATAAGCTTTCTTTACCATCCCCAGGCCAGTTTACCCATGCCCATACAAAGTGACTCTGTTCTCATGCTGGGTTTGTGCCAAGAGAAACTGACTCTCTTGTCACTCAGATTCTCTTTTCCACAGCAAAATAATATTTTAAAATAAGAATAGAATGTGTGGCAGAAATCTGCCATTAATTTGAAAGCTGGAGCAAGGAAGTTTCTGGGTCCCCCTGAACTTTGCCTTCTTTCTAAATCACCTCCTCTGTGTAATATGGAGAGTAGTAGAACCCAGACTATGGCCTAGAACTGGGCATTGGTTTAGAATGAGTGGTCACTTCAGTCCTGGAACTCAAAAGATTAGAGAAATATACAGGATGTATAGGATATACACAGATATAGGATGTATACAGATCTTTAGTTTAGTTCCCACTTATCAGTGAGAATATGCAGTATTTGGTTTTCTGTTCTTACACTAGTTCACTTAGAATGATGTTCTCCAATTCCATTCAAGATGCTGCAAATTACATTATTTCATTCTTTTTTTAAATGGATTATTCCACAGGATTATTCCACAGTATGTATGTACACACACACACACACACACACACACACACACATACATAATCACATTTTCATTATCCACTGTTGATGGTCATTTAAGTTGATTCCACATCTTTACAAGTGTGAATTGTGTTGCGATAAACATGTGAGTGCAGATTTTTTTTTTTTTTGGTATAATGAAGAGGACAGAATATTTAGAATTGACCCTCTCTGGAGAATCCAGGTTAAATGGTCATCATAGTTGTAGATTTCAGGGTGAGTATCCCAAATAAAGGGAGTACTGTAAAAATGGTTAGAAACTGGGGAAGGTCCAGAAGGTCCAGAACAAGATCGTTAGTCAGGATTTTGAGCCAAAGCAAGGTTGCAGAGTCGGAACTTAGCAGTCAGGGTGTAGAGGTCCAGATACACATTCCAAGTAGACATCATGGCAAGCCATCAGTCAGAAACCAATAGACAAGGGGCAACCAGATGAATCAGAGACTCTGTGTGGGGATCCAGGTAGGCAGCTGGTCATCTGGGACCATCCTCTAGTCACTGGAGCTCTCCAGGGATTAATGGAGGGGGCCAAAGAAGGCAAGAAGCAGACATAAGGCTTGATAAGGAAACAGCTCCTGCCTCATGTCTAAAGATTTGCTATGATTCTGGTTGGGGGTTGGGATAGAACTTAATCCCTACATGGCTAAGTTGAACCTGCAAGTGGGAGGAGGGGAGAGATGGAGCAGAGGTCAGGGAGTCAAGGAGGTGGGGATGGTACATCTGCTGCTTCTGATGTCAGGTGATCCTGATAGGTCACCAAGTGTATAGATACTTGTGTATACAGATAATAATGACAGTAACAATAACACTAATAGCTGATTTTTCTGGCATACACATTTTAAGCAATATTAAGAGACATTTTTTGAGGCTGGGCGTGGTGGCTCACACCTGTATCCCAGCTCTTTGAGAGGCCAAGGTGAGAGCATTGCCTGAGCCCAGAGGTTTGAGACCTCATCTCCACAATAAATAAAAAAATTAGCTGGGCATGAAAGTGCACTCCTGTGGTTCCAGCTACTTGGAAAGATGAGGTGGAAGGATTGCCTGAGTCCAGCAAGCCAAGACTGCGGTGGCTGTGAGTGTGTCACTGCACTCCAGCCTCAAGGACAGAGTGAGACTCCTGCTCAAAAAAAAAAAGAGAGAGCAGAGAGACATTTACCATAATCAGAAGTGTCTGGATGCTGATGATAACCACTTTGAGCACCTCTTGTAATTACAGAAGTCAAATGTGACTTGTATTCATCTTATTGAATATTATAATTTTAATACAGATTTTTCCTTTCTTAAAGTGTGTATACATTTTTTTGGTACCCTTGGTATATGTGTTACTGTTGTTAGCACTTTACATATATTTGTTTAATCTTTATAGCACACCTACTAAGTGATACTATTTTCATTATGCAAAGTAGGAAATTGAAGCACAGAAAAGTTACATGATTTGCCCAAGACCATATAACTAGTGAGTGGTAGAGGTGGGATTTCAATGTAGGAACTGGCTTCAGTCTCTATCGCTATGCCATAGAAGTCTTGGTGTGTGTGTGTGTGTTTGTGTGGTGTAAACAAAACCCGTACAAACAGTTGTGTGTGTGTGTGTGCATGTACACACATATTTTATATACTTATGTATGTATATACACACATATACGTATAGATGTGGTGGTGTGCTGGCGTCTGCTTGTACTGGCACACAAGAGTCAAGAGTGCACATCTCTTCCAAACTCTACATTCAGTAACATCATGGTAGCTTGACATTGGCCATGGTGGGAATATTACAGCATGTAAATGGACACAAGCAATAAATCAGGACAGTTTTTTTTTTTTTTAGTCATTTTCTCACTGTTTTCCAGGCTGGAGTGCAGTGGCACTCTCACGGCCACCGATGTCTCAACTTGCTGGGCTCAGGCAATCCTCCCACCTTGGCCTTCCAAGTAGCTGGAACCACAGGTACATACCATCACACCTGGCTAATTTTTTGATTTATTGTGGAGATGAGGTCTCACCAAGTTGCCCAAGCTGGTCTCAAACCTCTGAACCTCTGGGTTCAGGCAATCCTCTCTCCTCCACCTCCCAAAGTGCTAGGATTACAGGGATGAGCCACTGTGTCTAGCCTAGGATAATTTTTTGGAAAAGTTGACTTACCAGCACCCCACTAGGTATACATCTCACATAGATACACATATCATATGGTTAGATATATGTAACCCAAAATATAAATAAATTAATTCACATTATAAGCCACAGATACATTTAAAATATATTGTATTTTCTTGACTGTGTAATAACTTTAGTTTGACCTACTTTCTCTCATACCCAGCCTATACTGATTAAAAGATCAAACTAGGAGATTTCTTTATATGATACTTGTTATAAATGTTAAACAAAATTTTAGTATCGAAAAAAATGTCTTGATACTGCTCTGTGGACAGCACTTTATGACAGGCCCCTATCAGTCCTAAATCTGCTATGTTGCTAAGTGAAAAATCTGATTTAAAAAAAGCCCTGATGCTTGCTATTACTGTTTGTTTTTCAGTTAGACTCATGATATAGTCGGTAGTGAAAAAGATACATTACAGTGTTTATTTACAGCGTTTGATGAAACGTGCCTATGGGTTGCTGTTAATTTTAAGATGAAACTTATTGCTTGGGATCTGCATGACTCTTTTGTTTAACTTAATAAAATCTTCCGGATGCGGATTCACTTCCTTTGCTCAATATTTATTATTGTTTCATCCGCAATGAAATGGGAACTGTAAGCATTTTGATAAGTGGGCTGAAAGGCTTCTAAACCTCACTCTAGTCTCTCAGAGTGAGCCCCATTATGTGCGGTAATCTGATTTTGTAATTTCCTGCAATGAAAACCAAATCTAAAGAGACATTCTTGCCACCTTTAACAATATAGCAAAAGTAGGCAGCTTTCTCTGTGCCTGCTGGATCTTCCTGGCCAAATGAATATCACGGGGTGTGCTCAGGGTCGGTGCTCTGGCTGGGGCCAAGAGAAATGTGAACAGACTTTGTCCTGACGCTCCAACTACAAGAGGCTGGAGTCAGCAGGTAACAGTACATCAGACTGGGACTTTATCTTAGCAAAACAAAACATGTTAACTCTTCCCAGCATCAATCTTCTCCTAATGCCTGATGTTCTGTATTTAGCAAAATGTATCTTGGGTGAAATGATCATCTGAACAGATTCTGAGCACAGTCATTATTTGTAATCATGCTGAGAGGCAATGGAGACCATATGACTGCCCTCTGGGGCTATGACTGAATCGCTTCATCTCAAAGGACAGAGCTGAACACAACTAGCTTATTATTATTATTTCAAGTTTACTATAAATAAAAAAGGATCATTATGCATGAGTTAGAGGCAAGCACAGCTCAAAGCAAATATATTCATGTATTTTATAAACATTCATGTTTCATAAATAGTCAAGGAATCAAATCAAAATAAAACAGCACAACTTGATATAAACATTATGCTAAATTTTACCCCCAAACTGGTGGAAATGAGCTTTTAAAAAAACCTTTATTTTCTCATATACTGCCTTTGGAATCCTAAAAGTGTAGTGAAATGACTTCAGAAGCCCTAACATGCTACAGCAAATCTGTTTATCTTGATAGATAAAGCTATTACAAAATCATTCATGAGGCAGTTGGCTGTGTTTTTTCTGGCTTTATTGGACATAATGAATTGATTAAGATTGGGAAGATCTCATTAGTAATGATGGGTACCCAGCTTGTGCTGTTTTAAGAAAATGAGGTAAGAGTTTTAAAAAGTTGAAAAGAGAAATAAGGCAAGTAGAAGGATTCTAGAGAATACGAGGTGACTAAATGAAGTTTGAGGGTGGGGGACCAGTCTGAGTTTTATTCTTGCTGCTGTGGGTGATGAAACTTGTTAAACTTTTTATGGGAAGAATAACTTTATAATTGATTACTATTAATAATTATATTTTCTTATTTTTCTTCTGTAAACTACAAAACAGTATAATAATTCTTGATAGATATGTATGTGAGAAATTACCACAAAGGTTGCACTTCAACATTTTGTAAATTTGAAAAATAATACTTTCTTTAGAACATCCATTATTTCTTGCAAAGAGTGGGAAGAGATATGGTCTTGCCTGATCCATTCTAGGTTATTGATATCTAAAGTTTAGGTCTCTTGACACAGCACACAGTACAAAGTGTGTGATCTCAACACTTAAAAGCCTGACTTCAGTGATATTACTACTGTCCCTTGCATCTGGCTGATTTCAGTATTATCATACATGCTGCAATTGACTAGTCTTCAATGTTCATAATGATGTAAGTTTTCATGTATACTTATTCCTAAATTATTTAAGACAGTTCCTTTGAACGCTTCTGGTGTTTAGAATCCTACATTGAAGATCTTCTAGTGTAGTTTGTTTCATATATACCATTATCAAGCTGTGGTGTGTACAGGAAGGCTAACCCAAGAACCAAGAAATTGTATGGCTCTTAGAGAGTTCAAATCTAAAGTACCTATATAACTGATTGGAATAGATCTATGGAAAGTCATCCTGAAGAGATATGAATCCTAGGCCAGCAGGATCTTCTATTTGATAGAAGAGATGGTGAGTAGTTGTCAAAGCATAGAAAAAAGACAGTCTCTGTCAGGCATGGTGGCTCAAGCCTGTAATCCTAGCACTTTGGGTGGGGGATTGCCTGAGGATTTTGAGAGGGGGATTGCCTGAGGATTGCCTGAGCCCATGGGTTCGAGAACAGACTGGGCAACTTGACTAGACCTCATCTCTACAATAAATCAAAAAATTAGCCGGGCATGGTAGCGCACGCCTGTAGGTCCAGCTCGTTAGAAGGCTGAGGCGGAAGGATCTCTGGAACCCAGTGAGTCGAGGCTGCGGTGGCCAGGAGCGGCCACTGCACTCCAATCTGGGTGAAGAGTGAGACTCCAACTCAAAAAAAAAAAAATGTATAGTTTGTTGTGATTTCTTATTCCAAAAAAAATTCATATTCAGACTTAATTTTGAAGTCACAGTTTTGGGGACCCAGTTCCCCAATGCTATAAGTTTCAGACCTCA
>CAUYQG010244242.1:0-11566 GCA_963574415.1 Tarsius wallacei
AGGACCACTGTGGCAGCCTGAGGAACCGCTGAAAGCGGCAGCACAAGTCACTTTTGACTGTGGTGGCATTTTGAGACAGGGATCTACTCCACTAAGAGATTCCGACTCGGCCTGGCTCGGTGGCTCAGCCTGTCATCCCGCGCTTTGGGAGGCTGAGGTGAGTGGATTGCCTGAGCCCGCGGGTTCAAGACCCACCTGGGTAACTTGGCGAGCCCTCATCTCTACAATAAATCAAAAAATTAACCGGGCATGGTAGCACGCGCCTGTAATTTCGGCTGCTTGGAAGGCTGAGGCAGAAGAATCGCCGGAGCCCAGCAGGTCGAGGCTGTGGTGGCCAGGAGCAGCCACTGCACTCCAGTCTGGGTGACAGTGAGACTCTAACTCAAAAAAAAAAAAGAGATTCCGACTCTAAACCTCATAAAATCGTGTTTGTTTTAGGTTCATGAGAAGGCCCTCGGGCCACTTTTAATTCCCAAGGCCTAGAAGAATGTATGATGCCTAGTCAGTGCTCAACAAATATTCTTTGAATTAATGAATAAGAGTAGAGGGAAAATAATAACTCTAAAGACATAGGCTGATTATTGCTAGAACCTAAGTTATGCAGACATGCTTTTATGATACAGACACGGCCTTGCAGTTCTGTGCTGGATTTAAACAAGGATCAAGAAGCTTTAACCACGTCTAAGCGCTGGCAAGCTGCTCTGTATCAGTACTTAATACTATAGAAAGACTTAAAATCTCAAATACACACGTGCAGACATGTGGCAAACTATCTATGAGTGCATAATAAATGTAAGTCGATATTAAAACCAGGAAGATAGGATCAGAACCCTATTTTTTAGGTTAGCATCAAATACTGTAACTTTATAGGCAAAAACGGAAACACACACAAAACGAAAGATCATTCAGATTCATGATTTGAACCAGTCGTTGACCTTCATCGACTTCCTATCAAGTCAATCTCTAACTCCAGTTTCTCTAGAAAACAGGGTTCTCTATCATATGAAAGACAGCATTGATGGAAACGGCCTGATTCATTCACAGTCACGCACACGCACACGCACACGCACACACACACACACGCACACCGGCATCTGTGGACTGAGGATGTACCGTTTTACTGGGGCCTTCACGTGCCCTTCAGAAGACGAGTGCTGGGGGAAAACAGATGACTTCTATTAAGCCCTGCATGGGCTGAGTTTCAGGCACAGAGTGAGGCTGCGTGTGAAAATCAAAGCCAATGCATCGGGCATATTTTTCTTTCAAAATATTTTATGTACTCAAGTTTGCACAACATCTTGGCAATGGCAACGAGCCTGCGTAAGGAGGTGTTTT
Source organism: Tarsius wallacei (assembly GCA_963574415.1). Taxonomy (NCBI): domain Eukaryota; kingdom Metazoa; phylum Chordata; class Mammalia; order Primates; family Tarsiidae; genus Tarsius; species Tarsius wallacei. Next base: position 1,336 of record CAUYQG010244242.1, read on the forward strand.
GGGTTTCACGGCAAACAAGGGCAAGAAAGCGCTGCGGCAGCCAAATATTCCTTCAGCCGTGAACTGAAAGGATGAACAGCGGGGTGCAGGGCCCATGGGCTGGAAACCACGAGGCTTGGACACCTCGTGCAGAATCCCGGAGGACAGCCGCCCCTCGCTCTCTCCTCCGTACAAGGGCGCCTCCCTCCGGCCCAGCACTGACTTCACACTTGGACAACCCTTGGGACCCTAGGGAAAGGGCCCGAAAATATCTTCTGCTGTTGTGAAGGCATGAGCCTAAATTTAGCACAGGCCATCTGTGTGATTAGAGAGAGAAAGCAACACAGTTGCATGTTCTTGGCACGCGGCCCTTTTACAAATCTTGGAGAAGGGTGGTTCCTCCAGATTTCTCTGGAAATTATTTTGCAGTTCACCAATTCTGCCAACACGAAGCACTCTGTCTACCCCTTTGCTTTTGCTTCATTTTTCCCATTTCTAAATACTTTTTTAGTTTCTAGAAAATAGAAAACTGCCTGGCATGCCATAGGCATTCAGCAAAATGTGTCAAATGCATTGATGGATTGACGGATGCGTGGGTGGCTAGACTCGGCTTTAGGTGATCTGGGTTTTAATCCTAAAACGCTCGTAGGTATGACACCCCCTCATGGAGAGTATTGCACATTGCCTTTTTGCTGTCTTAACTTCCGGCGAGTGTGTATGTGGAGTGTGTGGCATGTGTATCTTATCTTCCCGGATAAGCTGCATGCCGGAAATCTTAAACTCAAGTGGCCCCCACGGGCCAGACAAGTCATGGAAACAAGAAAGTGGGTGGGAATCATTAAGTAAGAAGCAATGGAGACTGCCACCCACTGGAAGGCACGAGGGCCAACATGTGTTTAAGACATAATGGGAGGCCAGGTGCGGGTAGTTCAGGCCAGTAATCCCAGCACTTTGGGAGGCTGAGGCAGGAGGATTGCCTGAGCCTAGGAGTTTGAGACCAGCCTGCACCACATAGTGAGACCTCGTCTCTAAAAAATACAAAAATTAGCTGGTGGTTGCACACATCTGTCGTTCCCAGGTCTTAGGGAGGCTGAGGCAGGAGGATCCCTTGAGCCCAAGAGGCCAAGGCGTGATGAGCCAGGATTGCGCCACCCTGCCTGGGTGACAGAGTGAGACTCCTACTCAAAAAAAAGAAAAAAAGAAATAGGCCAAGCTCGGTGGCTCAGCCTATAATCCCAGCCCGGGCAACTTGGCAAGACCTCGTCTCTACAATAAATTTAAAAAATTAACCAGGCATGGCAGCACACACCTGTAGTTCCAGCTACTTGAAAGGCTACGGCGGAAGAGTCGACACTGGGGTAACCGTGAGCTTTCCACTGCACTCCAGCCTGGGTGACAGGGTGAGACTCCAATTAAAAAAAAAAAAGATAGACATGATGGGGCCAAACACACCAGCATGCAGCTTATCTGACAGTGTGAGCATTTTCACGAGGATAATTGTACACAAAGCCTCTAATTTTTTTTTACATACAGAAATAAGGAACAAATTTGTTAAAATTTATCAGATACCTGCACTAAGTCCTTGGCGCTATTCCAAATTTCATCTGGCCTAATGTTACATAATTGATGTAATTACCTTTGTATTACAAATGAGGAAACCAAGGCACAGTACTTAGTAAATATACATTGGATGTATGTAATTGGAGGCTAAAAGGAACAGCAAAGAACGAAGTTACCAGAGGCCTGAGTTAAGCCCTTAACCCAGGTGACAGAAGCCCACCCCAGAAGACAGCTCATCAGAGGATAACACCGCTCACCCAGTATCTCCCAGTAGGAGGGTGAAGGCCATTCTCCAAGACCCAGGGAGGCTGAAAATCGCAGCGTAACTGAGACCTCGCGTCTCAGATAGAGCCGACACGGAATCTGCAGTCTGCGAGTTCTGTCTCCTTCACTTCACAACGAAAAACAGAATGGTGGCTCAAGCCTGTCATCCCAGCACTTTGGGAGGCCGAGGCAAGACCTGAGCCCATGGGTTCAAGACTAGCCTGGACGACATGGTAAGATCTCGTCTCTACAATTAAAAAAAAAATAGCTGGGTGTGGTACGGCTACGAGATCTCTCTGAGCTCAGGCTTCTCGTCTGCAGGATTGGGACAATAATTCCGGTCTTGTGCATTGCTTTGTTGGGAGGAGTGAATGAGATCAATCAGGTGAGGCTCCCAGCCTAAGTACCGGCCTAAATGCACTTCACAGAGGGTCGGCCTGGGATCACAATGCACCCCTGAGAGCTTGAGGCAGTTGGTGAGCTCTGCAGCCCCAGGAACTACTAAAGCCAAGGCCAAAGCTTGGGACTGGGGGCTTATTTATTTTTGTAGCTCAGCATGGAACTCAAGAGAGAGAATGGGCCAACAGGGAAGCGAATTCCCACAAATGGTCTGTCCACTCCCCTGCTCACCAGACCATAGGGTTGGGTCCACTGCTCTTGCCTATTCAGTGTTTCCTAAACTGTATTCCCTGGACCAGCAAGCATCGGGATCACCAGAAGGGACACCCTGGCCCAGAGCCCCAGAATCTCTGTGGCACGGCTGGGGCATCTGCATTAAATGATGATCTGTGTGAGGATCTTTGACCCAGTACCTAGATCATGTCATCTCAAATTTGATTCTCTGTCTTCTTGTATTTGTGCCTGGAAGCATTGTCTCCCTTACTTAGGCGGTAAATTCTCCAAGGTGAGGACCTTGTTTTCTGGTGTTCTTGTAACCCCACTCACCTCCTAGTGTACAGCTCAATTCTAAATATATCATTGGGAATTAAGAAGAACTCTTGATTGGATTTAGCTTTCTGCACTGCAGGGTCCTGAACTGTCAATATCTAAAGAGTGGTAGAAGCCAGGCGTGGTGGCTCACGCCTGGAATCCCAGCACTTTAGGAGGTGGAGGCGAGAGGATTGCCTGAGCCCAGGGATTCAAGACCAGCCTGGGCAACTTGGCGAGACCTCATCTCTACAATTAAAAAAAAAATTAGCTGGGCATGGTGATGCTTGCCTGTGGTTCCAGCTACTTGGAAGGCTGAGGCAGAAGGATTGCTGGAGCCCAGCGGGTCGAGACTGCAGTGGCCATGAGTGTGCCACTACACTCCAGCCTGGGCAACAGAGTGAGACTCCGATTTAAAAAAAAAAAGTGGTAGAAACCTCAGATTGGAATGGCATTTCACCAGTGCCCAAGATTTTTCACATATAGTGAGTGTTGGTTTTTAATCAATACTTGCTCATCGTTGGTGGACTGGGTGTTCTTTTACTGGTGAATGCATTGAGATTCCTTAACTACTGACCAGGGAGCAAAATGAACAAGTCCCTGAGAAGTGAAGTCCCTCCCAAGTCCCGGGGTGTTTCTAAAACAGAAACTCACGGGCCTCCCCGCCTTCCTATCACAGAAAGCCGGGCAAGGCAAAATGCCTTCCTCCAAGATAGTTTCAGCTTTTAAACACAGGCGTTGAAACATAATTGTCATGGCAGGATCAGCAATGACACGTGCGGACTTTAGGGAGAAGGAAGGATTTGTTCCTCTGTGATGTGTTTGTTCCTGAGAATCAGAGGGTTCCATGTGTTTTGGCGGTGCTTTTCTTTGAGGTTCTAGAAACACCTTCTGGAACATGGCAGTTCCTCCTCAGAGTCCCACAGGAGCTCTTCCAGCGCCCTGATGTCAGGAGCCCAGCTGCCTCGTCGCTGTGCTGGGCAGCGATTTCCCCTTCACTTAAAAAGCGACTCTCTGACCTGCAGCCCGTCAGCCGTGTCTGATCTTTAACACGATGCAAAGCGCTTGGAGTCCACGCGCGCGGTCTTTGTGCTGCATTTTTCTTCTCTCCACTCACGGTGGCGTCTCCTCCTCCTCTCTCCCCAGGACCCACACTCCGTGGCAGGCCAGAGCGCCGGCCCCAGCCCAGGCCCCAGCCCCTGCTCCAACCCCAGCACTGGAAGTGGCTACGCGAACTCCCCGCAGTCCCTGCTGACTCAGCAGCTGATGGGCAAGAAGCAGACCCTGCAGCGGCACATCGTGGAGCAGAAGCAGCACCTCCTTCTTCAGCAGCAGATGCTGGCCGACACGGTAAGGCCTCCTCTCGACCACCCCCCTTCTCCCCCACCCCCCCGCCCCCGCCGCCGCCGAGGGCAGCCTTTGCCATTTCTCCTCACCGCCCTTCTCTCCCCGCCTGCTCGTGGGACCGCAACCAGGCCGTCCCAGCCGCGAGGCAGGACAATCCCAGACATCGAAAGTGCCCCAGAAGAAAAACAGCGAACCTGATTTACCCGCTGCTGGACACTTGGCAGGCCTGGACCGTGGCTGCCCAGCCCTGCCCAGCCCGGGGAGGTCTAGAACCGCCGGCATGGGCGTTTGAATCAGGCAAAAGAAACCCGTGTCCTTTCCCAACCCCGGGGGAGCAGCAGTGGTGAGCAAAACTTGGATCGGCTCAAACGCAAACTGAGCTGAGGAGTGGGGGCGTTTTAAAAGCCAACACAGAGGGCCGAAACTAAGATCGACTTCCAAAATAAAGCATCTCACTAGGGGGGATGTTTTCTAAGAAAACGGAAGACTGTCTCCCATTTTCACTGTGTGTATTTGGCCTTTTAGGAAAGGCCAGGCCGTGTCTCCCTCACGCCACTCAAGCTCCGACCCTGCCCCTCCCCTCTGGATTCTCAGGCACATTTACGTGAATATTCTCCTCCTAGGACAACGGCCCCTGGTTTCATTCTCGCTCTTCAAACTATCTGGCCAAATAAAATAAAAAACAGTACCCTCTAGGTTAATAGAGCTAAGGCACACGGGAAAAGGAAAAACAAAGTCAAACAATCTTATATTCAAGGAACCTTGCAGTAAGTCAGAAGGGCAGGATGTGACCAACGCTGTAATGGCTCAGTAAATATTAATTGATGATGAAGGTACAGCCATCAACAAGACAGTGCTTCTCTTTGCCCCAAAGAAGCCTAGAGCTCACTGAGGATGTGCCCGATAGATAAGCCAGTTCTAGCTCGGTGATAAAATGCTATATCGTGAAAACGACAAGCAGTAGTTTCAGAGAGAACACTGTCTAGGGAAGATCCGAAGGGGAAGTGAGAGAGTAAGGCAAGGAGGGTTGCCTCAGCCAGAAGAACTTAATATCCAAACACCTGGAGACAATAAAGAATGCTGCATGTCATGCTTTGCCAAGGAATAGGACGTGCAGGGTGGAGAGGGGACGAGCAAAGCAGCCAGACATGAGAGTCCAAGCCCAGCATGGTGGTGCACACCTGTAGTCCCAGCTACTCCAGAGGCTGAGGCAGGAGGATAGCCTGAGCCCAGGAGTTCGAGGCTGCAGTGAGCTGTGATCGTGCCACTGCACTCCAGCCTGGGTGTCAGAGTGAGACCCTGACTAAAAAAAAAAAAAAGAAGAGAGAGAGAGAGAGAGAGAGATGCCAGAGGATAGGGCTTGATCAACCAGAATTGACATTGTCTGAAGAGCAAAGGAAAAGATTTTAGACTTAGCACAAGGAAGTTTCAGATTCAGATGTGCATTGTAGTAAAAGTATAAGAGAAATCGTGGTGGAGAGAAAGATTAAACCCAGCCTGGAAAGACTGAGGGTAATCTCCCAGAAGAGGTCAAATCTGACTGACATTAAAGGACTAAGGAATTCTGACAGGCGGAGCAGGTGGGGTCCACCATTCCAGGTGGGCAAACTGGAGCCCAAAAGGGCAGCCTGGGTGTGCATCTGTTGGCTGCATTGGCTGGTTTGCCCAGCTTTCCATGATAGGAAGCAGGAAGGCCCGTGAGTTTCTGTTTTATAAACACTTTGAAACTCGGAAGAGACTTCACTTCTCAGGAACTTGTTAATATGGGGATCATTCTATGAATTATTGAGTGCATAATGAAAGGTATAAATAATGACAATCACATATGCTTTTTGAGGAATGACAAATGGAGTAGGTTTGGAGTCTAGGGCATGTGAAAGGAAATAGTGAGAAATAAACCCATTTGACCTTGGATGTGGAACAGTAAGAAACAGGATAACAGGTGACCTTGGAGACTGCCTCAGAGTGCAAGGTGTGAGGGAATGTCCCAAGGGGACCACACCATGACACGACTGGTTTCCTCCAGAAATCCTCGTTTCAAAAACTGCAGTCTCCCACCTGTTTCCCTCCCCTTGTACTGATCACGATAAACTAGAGCGCTTAAGACAGGAGAGAGAAGCATGTACCCCAAGACTGATGATGTACTGGGGAACGCCTTCCTCACTCCCATCAGCACTACCGATTTGAAGAGCGGTAACCAGCAGAGGTTGGGTTTCTGGTTCAGCTCTGGTTAAAGGCAAGGAAGTGGTGCCCATTCCATGAGGGTCCTGGCCTGGCACTGGCTGAGTCCGGGACCCTCAGAACAGGTGAAGGGTAGTGTGAGATGGATGAGAATGAGGCCGCCGGCTTTGATCTTCATAACCCATGCACATCTCTCTCTGTTGGACACCCCTGAGGGTGCTGGTGCTTCTTCGCATCTCCAGGGAGAAGCAGTCTTTGATACCACAGTGCATTCGCATATGCTTTGTAGTCTTCTGCAGTCAGTCTGCAAGGCTGAGAGACATCTTCTTATGACAGTTTGCTGTCCCTCATCCCTATTATTCTCTCCCCAGTGAATCACAAACAAGAGAGGCGAGTAGTACTTATTACAGGGGGCAGCATAATTACCAATATGCATTGTACGCCTACTGTGTGCCAAGCTCCACGTTGAGTTTTCACAGAATTAAAGGATGATCCTCACAAAAGGAGTGCGCAGAGCTCCTATGATCATCCCCCCTCCCCTTTTTACGGGTGTGGAGACTGAAGCAGGACAGGCATGTCCATCACGGGTGGTTTCCATAACAGGCTTCGGGTCAGAGAGATTGGGGAGTGCAGACATTCGTTGATAAATTAAATCTCATGTTGCACAGCGGTCATCTCAGAACGGCCTGTGTGTTTACACTTACGTAGCGTGGGAGTTTTGTTCTTTTGCAAAACGCCGCCCTCTCTGTTCCGTATTGGAGTCTGGCCTTTGTTGCCCTTCAGCCCAAAAGGACAACCCAGCAGCTCTGTGAGGTTCGTATGAAGGTTGTCAAATCTGATTCATCTGTGAACACATAGTTGAAGAAACTTACATTTCCAGACATGTATATGCAAAACCTTGAACAACAACTTAGCCTTTGGAGGAGACAGAGGGTCAACAACTATATTGAAGATGCATGAAGATAAATCCAGGTTTGCAATCTAGTCTGTGATGAGAAGTCAGGGACTAATTCTCTCTCTCTCTCTCTCTCCCTCCCTCACACACACACACTCACTCACTCACACTCACACACACACACTCACACACACACACACACACACACACACTCACTTCTTCAGTATAATCAGCAGAAACACCTAATGACAGAAGAAAGAATGACAGATGCTTTGAGAAAAGAGAAGATTTTAGAAAACCCCATACTTGGCATAAGAATCAAAACTGCCATCTCACCCAACGGTTTACAGCAGGACTGGTGGAACATCGCCGCATTTGGGTTCAGGAACATCTCAAGCTGTTTCTTAAACATTTGGGGTTTAGACAAAACCAAAAAGAGTTTCACCAGCCACTTTTTCCCTTAATTTGTACACCCATGTTTAAAAGAAATACAATCCATATGTTTCTGATTCATTTACACTTAGCTCATCAAAATTGCGTTTCATAGGAACTACTTGTATCCAAAAAACTATGAGTCTTTCAAGTTTTTTCTTAGCAACAAGAATTTAAATTTGGTTTGTTGTTGTTTTAAGGCTTCCTCCTCCCCCTCCTTTCTAGTAGACTTCTTCTACTAAGAAGGCTTAGGATTTGATGGGAAACTGGGAGACACATGGCTTAAGTGAGTTCTAAATTAGGCAGTGAACATTTGGCTTCCAGCTAATTTACCCGTGTATTTATTACAATGTTTTCTTTTCTATTTGCTGACTTTCCTATAATTGTGATGTTCTCTCTCTACCTGTGCCAGTTATTTTCATCTTTGAAAATGGGGGCCTCAGTGGCTCAGCCTGTAATCCTGGCACTTTGAGAGGCTGAGGCGAGTGGATTGCCTGGGCCTGTGGGTTCGAGACCAACCTGAACAACCTGGCGAGACCTCGTCTCTACAATAAATTTTTAAAAATTAGCTATGCACGGCTCCTTGGAAGGCTGAGACGGAAGGATCACCGGCGCCCGGCAGGTCGACGCTGGGGTGGCCGTGAGTGTGCCATTGCACTCCAGCCTGGGTGACGGAGTGAGACTCCAACTCAAAAAAGAAAAAAGAAAATGGGGGTTGCTTTGGGGTACATACAGAATTACCGTGAAACAGTTCTAAAAACTTTCTGATCCATATGGAGTAAGGGGGAAAAAGCAGCCCTCGATGTCCAGTACTGGTATGACACTCACAGCCAAGCCATTTTGTTCTCTGTGGGACACAGTCTTACAGACTATCAACCTCAGGCAAGCTTCCACTGAGACCAAGATAAAACGAGACAAAACAAGTCCACTTCACAATTTTGTCTAAAACCAGACACAAACAAGGTCACTGTGTCACCCCGATACCAACCAGACTCCTCTCTTGCTGAATGCGTGAGAGCTGCTTCTTCCATCAGCGGTAGAATCGATCTCACTTTCCGACCGCTTCCTGGCTAGAACAAATCCTCGTTTCCTTAGAGTCTCCCTAAATCACCCAGTCAGAGTCCAAATCCTGCAGTAGGTTCTTTCTCACACACTCCTACTGAGACCCCCACGCCCCCAGCCTGGGGTCCGCCATGATGTACGTTCTCCCCTGCTGCCACAAGCATGAGCCCAACAGGTGTGTTCCTGGTGGTCTTTGGCTGAGGGTATCAACATAGTCAAAGGATGTCTCTGTTTTCTTTCTTGGCTCCCAAACTCACCTATTCTAAAGATCAAAAAGGTGGCTGATTCCAAAAGGAAGAAAAGGAAGGAGCCTGGGAAATTTCTGTGCCTCCAGGTTGGGGCTTGGATTGTGTGGCCAAAAAGAGCCTGAGTTTTTGACTCAGATTTGGCCTCTGTTCTGCTGTGACCTTGAGCAGCTTACCTAGCCTAAGGTAGTTTCCGTTACCTCGTCTTTTAAGTGGGAGGAAGCGTACTTACCTTTGGGGATTGTTTATGAGGAGGGAAAGAGAGATCATATGTACATAGTGCCACACCAAGACCTGACAGGCTGTCTCCTGACACCATCTATCTAGGGTTGCAGACTCAGCAAATCAAAACACAGAATGCCCAGGTGTTCTGAACTTTATCTGCCAACCCTATTCCTATGCTTTCTACACTCTGTGGTACCAGAATTATATACGAGGGGAAACCCAAAAAAACCTGGAACTTATTTAGAGAACATTGTGTATTTATTCTTACATCTTTAAACTTTAGTCACCTCCAAAGTACTGTCCGTTTGATGCAATACACCTATCATGACACTTTTTCCACTGCTCAAAGCGGGTTTTGAACTCATCCGTTTCGATGCCTTTTAGTGCTTCTGCCGTTTTTTGTTTCATCTCTTCCACAATGGCCAAATGTTTCCTTCTGAGGACTTTTTTAAATCTGGGGAAACAAAAAAAGTCACTCGGACTGAGATTAGCTGAAGCAAACACAGCCTCTCCTAGCAACGCTTGTTTGTACACTGATGCCAGTGGGTTCCTAGAACACTTACCTAGCCGCACTATAAGACACCTGCCCTCCAAAAGATAATTCCAGGTTTTTGTGTCCCCCTCTCATAGGTTAGATACCACAGTATATCAGGTGTGCTACAACATAAAACTAGCAATCACCATCTCGAAAATCACAGAAATTTAGATCTCATTGAAAGCTAATTGCAAAATAAAGGAAATGAGAAGAAAACCAAACACAGTGAATGTTATGGAGAAGCAGAAATTATACTTCCATGCAGGATGTTTATTGAGATTGAAAAGATTTGTCTCTGAATTAAGTCTTGGTAATGATTTGAAACCCATAACTGCAAAATTGTTCTTACATTCTTTCTTTTGTTGAATAATATCACATCAATTTTTACAAGTGAAAAAAGTAGCAATGCAATATAATGTTTTTATTTGTGTTTGCAAGGAGAAAATCGCTTCCCAAGATCAGATAAACCGACACTTGACAAGGCCGCCCCCCGATTATAAAGACCAAAGAAGAAACGTGGGCAGTATGCAGCCGGCTGCCCAATAGTCTGGTGAGTGTTCTTAAACACGAATAACCATT
>CAUYQG010244247.1:0-16528 GCA_963574415.1 Tarsius wallacei
TTTGAGGAAAGAAGCCACCTCCGTAGCATAAAAGTGCAGCCTGTAATCCCGTGCCTTGGGAGGCTGAGGTGAGTGGATTGCCTGAGCCCGCAGGTTCGAGACCCACCTGGGCAACTTAGCGAGTCCTCATCTCTACAATAAATAATAAAAAAAATTAGCTGGGTGTGGGAGCGCATGCCTGTAGTTCCAGCTACTTGGAAGGCTAAGGCGGAAGGATCGCCGGAGCCCAGCAGGTCGAGGTGCCGGGAGCGGCCACTGCACTCCAGTCTGGGCGACAGAGTGAGACTCCAACTCAAAAAAAAAAAAAAGAAGAAGCAAGCTAATGTCTGTGATCCCAATGACAAAAGACAGTATTATGCAGAAAAGACAATGTGATGCGATTTAATGCTTTCTGTTTTTTGAGTCAGGGTGTCACTCTGTTGCCCAGGCTGGAGTACAGTGGCACAATCACGGCTCACCACAGCCTTGACTTCCTGGGCTCAGGGGATCCTTCTACCTCAGCCTTCTGAGTAGCTGGGACTTACAAGCATGTACCACCACATCCAGTTTTAAGGTCTTGCTACATTTCTAGGCTGTTCTCCAACTCTTGGGCTCAAGCAGTTCTCCCATCTTGGACTCCCAAAGCCCTAGAATTACAGTGTGAGTCACCACGCCCAGCCTTGATGCTTATTTTGATAGGAAAAATGGGGAATCAATTTCTTGAACTATCAGAGCTCTCCTGATTAGTTAATCAATAGTATTTTCTCACTTTCTGCTGTTCTTAATGCTGTGATGAACCAAGTAAACACAGCTAAGGCACAAAACATAGATCCTTTCTTCTTTTTCTTTTTATTTTTTGAGTTGGAGTCTCAATCTGTCACCCAGGCTGGAGTGCAATGGCACACTCATGGCCACCCCAGCATTGACCTGCTGGGCTCCAGCAATCCTTCTGCCTCAGCCTTCCAAGTAGCCAAAACTACAGGTGTGCTACCACGCCTGGCTAATTTGTTTTTTTTTTTTAATTTATTGCAGAGATGCAGTCTTGCCAAGTTGCCTGGGCTGGTCTCAAATCTGTGGGCTCAGGAAATCCACTCACCTTGGCCTCCCAAAGTGCTGGGATTACAGGTTGAGCCACTGAGCCTGGCCAACATAGATTCTTTCATAGCCAGTTTATCTATCTCTCCTCCCCTGAGGCGAGCTTGGATGCTGGAGCCAGGTCAGATCTCTGAAGAGGAAGAGTTGGCCTCCCAACATCTCTCCATGTTGGCAGCCAACCGGCTTTCAGGTAAGAACATTTCTGGCAGTAAATATAGTCCACAGCAGGCAAGAGACCGTAAAAAAAGGCAAGAGAGAGGAGGCAGGCATGTGATTCTGGAGACAAATAAACACAATTAGCTGTGCCAGCACCAAACTGAAAAGACTCAGTGGGAAGACTGATTCCTTCCACCAAGGGAGAAAACCAAAGAAATACTCACTTTACAAGAAACCTTTTAGTTCCCTTGGCAGCTCTAGCCCAATGACAGTCATATTTTCTGTTAAGTCCTTTTCATTGTGGATTTCTCCAGCACTTAAAACAAGCTCTCAGTAATAGTTTGACTGCTTTATTAGGGCAGTTTTGCTGTCCTGATAGAATCCATTAATATTTCAGGCTGAGCCTTTCATTTCTGGATTTGACAACTCTAGGCCTTTCATAGCCCATCTGTCACTGTGGACTGAGAGGGACCCAATTTGCAGCAAGATCAGGTGGTTGAATTCACAGAAGTCAATATTTATGCCCCTGGAAGTTGGCTCTTCTATCCCAGGATCCAATTCTGCAGTGGAAGGATTAGCTACAACAGAAGGGTGTGGTGGCAATTAGATAGCATGCTGGTTAGCAGGATGGGCTCTGGAGTCAGGCAACTTGGGTTTGTATCCTGACTCTGCCACTTACAGGTGGGTGACCAGGTGCAATTAAATTAAACTCCTTGTGTCTCACTGTCTTCATCTGTAAAACAGGGATATAATGGTATCTAACTTATAGGGTTGTGAATTTAAAGAATTATAATAAAAGGGTTCCAATCTTTTAGGAATACATTCTGGAATATTCACAAATAACAATATGATGACTGAGATTTGCTTCAAAATAACCAGGAGGTAAGATACATACAAAAGAAATTGGCCATGAGGTGATAATTGTTCAAGGTGGTTGATATACACAGGAGGGTTTGTTATACCATTCTGTCTATTTATGTCTGTTTAAAATTTTCTGTAATAGAAAGTTTAAAAGACAGAGAGGGAAGGGAGAGAATACTTGTGAAAGTCTTAGCACACAGCATGTTCTCAACAAATGTAATATGTTACAGATCAGAGAAGCTCTTAAAGACATTGTTCCCAGGTCACAGAGATACCAAGCGACAGCCTTCCTCTCTAGAGACATGGATGGTTCTGGGCCAGCATGAGGAGGTGGGACACATGGAGGACTTCACTGTCATGCTAGGCCACCCACTACCGCCCAACCTTTCACTGTCAATCAAAATAATAAGTTGATTCCTATGAGTTCTCTATGCTTTGGAAACTTACTAAATCAACCGCATCCACCCAATGTGCAATACTCTATGTCTTTTGCAGATACACATAATCACAAGTCAAGAGTTTCACATCAGCTTTAGATGAGCCAGTGGTGTCTTTAACTGAGCTGCAGTCACCCCAGGCAAAAGCAAAGGACTTCCAAGTTCTAATGGCCTGTGCAGCAGTTTGACACACATAAATATGGCTTTATAGGCTTATGAAACCATGAAAAAATGCTCCATGCACTTCCCCCAGCTCCCAGTCTGTGTCTCCAATGGGCTTAGAGAACCATTTATATCAATTCAAAGTCAGCCCCAGAAACTTCCAGGTTCTAAAATTTCTTAGATAGGATGCTCAGCTGGACAGACAGGAAACTCCACACTGGACTAATTCCAGGTTACATACACACTGGGAGGCCTTAATCAAATCAGCATGTCATAATCTATCCCATATCCCTGCACAAATAAGGAATCGGCTATCCTAACTCTGCACTCACTAACTGTAGTGGCCTGGCATCAGCCACTTCTCTGTTTTCTCCTTTGTAGCCTGGGACAATATCTCCCTCCTAAGGTTGTTGCAGAGAATGGAGATAATGCAAGACAAGTACATTGCACAATGCCTGCCACATAGGAATTACTCATGGTAGCTATCTTATGTCTCTGTATACTTTTATGTAAGCATGGATGTATTATTACTTCCTTTGGAATTCGGTTAATATTTAGACCCAATAGTTTCTGGGCCATGACACATATCACAGCCACATAATTATAAACAATTTAATAGTTTCTTCTTCATGGGTTAACATCTTGATGCAACTTCACTCAACCTTCTCTACAGAGTTAATGCAGGGATAACTGTGTTATGGTCATCAGGATCCATATGTCCTCTCCTAATGTGAATCATACTTCTTCTGTACCTGTCTTGTGTCAGTATCTTTTAAGCTTTAAAAAATGTATAAAAAGCAAGGAGAAAAAGTGTAGTCCAGCTCAAGCCTGACAAAACCATTGTTACCACTATTACAAAATGTTTGCTGAACATCCACTATATATATATTTATATATATAAACACACACATATATGTATGTATATATATAATATATGCATATGTATATTTTATGTCTCTGTACACTTTTATGTAAGTATGGATGTATTATTACCTCCTTTGGAATTCGGTTAATATTTAGATAGGGAAAATGGATAAAAATATATACACACACACATACCGTATAGCGAGATGGTCAATGGACGAGACAGGATACAATAAAGCTAGAACTCTACTAACAAGGACTTTACTGATATTTGGCTTCTCTAGGGAAGCTAAGAGCTAATCTAAAATCTTATCTTTTCTCTAATCCTTACCCTTAGCTAAAGCCAGCATTCTTTTCCCCCTCTTTCTTTTCTTTTTTTTATTTTTTGAGTCAGAATCTCACTCTGTCACCCAGGCTAGAGTGCAATGGCACAATTATGGCTCACTGCAGCCTCGAACTCCTGGACTCAGGTGATCCTTCAGCTTCAGCCTCCTGAGTAGCTGGGACTACAGGCACGCATCACCACACCTGGCTAATTTTTTGTAGAGATGAGGTCTTGCCAAGTTGCCCAAGCTGGTCTTGAACTCCTGGGTTCAAGCAAACCTCTCGCCTCAGCCTCCCAAAGTGCCGGGATTACAGATGTGAGCTGCCACACCCGGCCTTATTTTCCTTCATAGCATTTTTCACTACCTAAAATTATATATTTACTTGCTTATAATGTCTCCAGCAAGAGAGTACACGTTGCATGAAGGCAGCCTTTCTGTTCATCTCTGTGTCTCCAACATCTAGAGCTGAGTCAAACACATGGTAAGTAGGCCCTGGAGAAATATATTTAAACATTCTCGAATAAATTTAATTTTCTTTTCTTTCCTCCAAACACCCAACTGCAAAAGGGAATCTAGCTGTGAGATCTTTCTTGATGTCTTCTTTACGTAGCTGACCACCGTGACCAGCGTGACCAGCGCAGAAGACAGAGCACAAACATACACACATGGGATATGCGAAGTGGTGCCCACGTGGTAGGAAGACAAATGAAGCGGAATAAAGTGATTTCCTCAGGGGCTTAGATACCATATGCCATTCTGATTTTCTGCCTCTGTGCAGTTGCTGAGGCTGTGACTCCCGTCAGAAATGGCCCCCTCTCTAGATGTCATATTTCTCCCAAGACCTCACCCGGGTTATTCCTCCTGATCGACACTCTGCTTACAGGAGCTCACGCTGACTTCACCCGGTTCTCCACTCAGTGCTGCTTCACAGTCCAATGTCCAACACACAATTGTAAGCGGTCTATAGTTTTCTTTCTCTTTCATAAGAAAAAACTTGTTCCTCTAAATGTATTAACTGTTCCATAAGCATTAAAAAAATGCTTTATGCTTATCTTGTATCTAGCAGTGTTAGCTATGTATTAAGTGGTCAAAAAATCCCTATAAATGAACAGACGAATTTCCTTCCTTCCTCTTTTTTTTTTTTTTTTGAGTTGGAGACTCACTCTGTCACCCAGGCTGGAGTGCAGTGGCACACTCATGGCCACCCCAACGTAGATCTGCTTGGCTCCAGCGATCCTTCTGCCTCAGCCTTCCAAGTAGCCAGAACTACAGGCATGCATTATCACGCATGGCTAGTTTTTGATTATTTATTGTAAAGACGAGGTCTCGCCAAGTTGCCTGAGCTGGGCTTGAGCCCACAGGCTCAGGCAATCCACTCACCTTGGCCTCCCAAAGTGCTGGGATTACAGGCTGAGCCCCTTTTTTTTTTTTTTTTTTTTTAAATAGAGAAGGGGTCTTGCTATGTTGTCCAGGCTGGTCTCAAACTTCTGGGCTCAAGCAATCTCCCCACCATGGCCTCCCACAGTGCTGGGATTACAGGTGTAAGCCACTGGGTCCAGCCTATTTTTATTTTTAAATTTAAAATTTAAAATTATAAATTAAAATTGTTGCCCAGGCTGGTCTCAAACTCCTGGGCTCAAGTGATCCTCTCACCTCAGCCTCCCTAAGTGCTGGGATTACAGGCACGAGCCACTGTACCTGGCCGGATTTCCTGTTTGAACCCCACTTCTGTGGGTGTGGCCTGATTTTATTTCTGCCTCAACAACATCTATTGCTTTTTTCTCCCTCTTTCTTTCAAGTGTCCCTCTGTGTTAGAGTGACTCTCCAGCTACACAGATCTAAAATATTAACATCCCAGATGACACAGAAACAAAGTCAGTGTGAGCTGACTTTGACCCTGAGACCAACAGCATCTCAGAAGGTGGCAATCATTCTGGGGATGTAAGTCATCAACAAGTGGTCAGTCAGGATGTTTTAAAAAAGAAAAACAAACAAAAAAAAAGCCATGCAGTCCAACAAATACCTGTAGCAGCACTTCATGAATTAAAGTGAACCTCTTCACCAAACTGAGATTTGATGAATCAGTTTCCACCTTCCTGAAATACCACCAGTTTCAATGACATTCTTGAACCTGTCTGGGTGACATTTTAGTACTGCAGGCAATTCAACATTAGCCCATGCATGAAACGAATTCCACTTTCTAAAGTGCTCAGGATCCCTGGCAACTCAAGGGAATAATATTAATGTTTTTATATTGCTTAAGTGCAGGAATCGAAAAGCTAAGATGAGATTTCTGGAATGAATTCACCATGAAGAATATAAATTTTCTAATTCGAGAACCATTACACTCCACCACTGACTTTACATTATCCTTTGCTTTCTTCCACATTTTATATAGCTTTACTAAATTCTCTATAGAATGAATCTAAGAAGGGGAGAAGAGAGATTTCACTAACAAAAAGTTTCATTTCTCCTAAAACTAAGATCTAGTTTTCAGCCAGTAGTCAGCAGAGTAAGTATATTTGATTTCCAGCTTCAGCTGATTTGGGCAAGTGTAGTAGTCCACCAGTTTCCTGACTATAGACTCTATCTTGAACCTGCTGGTATTTTCTTGGACTCAGAAAAGCAGGTGTTAAGGTTAGGACAAATATATAGTTTCAGGATATTGATGAAAAGCATCCAATTCTCTCGTGTTTGAGAACAAGAAATTTTTTTCCCCTCTTCTTTGCTTTTTTAAATTTTGGACTATAACATTCTAGAAGAATAAATGTCACCACCCCTACTATTAGCTGTGTCTCAAGATCCACACAAAAGCTCTTAAATCAATAACCCTGGCTCTGGTCTCCCTCAGATTCCTTTTTGTTGTTTTTTGTTTGTTTGTTTGTTTTTGAGTAGGAGTCTCACTCTATCACCCAGGCTGGAATGCATGGCATGACCACAGCTACCGCAGCCTGGACCAGCTGGGCTCAGGTAACCCTTCTGCCTCAGCCTTCCAAGTAGCTAGGACTACATTCATGTGCCACCATGCCCAGCTAATCCTCTCCCTTCGATCTTCCAAAGTGCTGGGATTACAGGCACCAGGACTGGCTCCCTTAAATTCTTACAGCCCTGGGAACTAGGGGCTGACAAGTCAGAAATCAGGTCAGCCTGGAAAGGGAGGTGAGCTGGCCTTAGTTCTTCTCTAGGTGGATGTCTTCTCAAAATCCCGAAGTTGCCATTATCTCTATTGTATATTAACGTTCATCACAATTAGCATTATTTTGAGTCAGGATCTCACTCTGTCACCCAGGCTGGAGTGCAGTGGTATGATCATGGCTCACCACAGCCTCAAACTTCTGGGCTCAAGTGATCCTTCTACCTCAGTTTCCCGAGTAGCTGGGACTACAGGCATGTACCACCTTGCTCAGCTTTTCTGCTTTTGTGTAGGTGAGGTCTTGCTATGTTGCCTAGGGTGGTCTTGAACTCCTGGGCTCAAGCAATCCTCCCTCCTTGGCTTCCCAAAGTTCTGGAATTATAGGTGTGAATCACCGCAACTGACCACAATTATTATTAATTTACTCATTCAATAAATATTGTTCTGATATAGTATTGAATCTTCCTCATATAGGAAAATAGGGATAGCTGGTTAGCTACCTAGATGGTTTGGAAGCTTGTATCCTCCCTTAAGCCCAAGGCTTAATTCAACCTTATCATCCAACTCAGATGACTTAGTGCTTAGAGAACAGTTTCCCCACCTTTGGGGAAGTGCCATTTTTGCACGTTTTGTAAGATAACATGAAGTCTAATTATTCCATGCTAAGCTTCTGAGGAGATGATTAACTGGTGCTCTCCTACTTATCTATATCTTGAGTTTTGCTTTGGCCTGGTGATTCTAGCCCTGTGCATAGGCCTAGAAAGTCATGAAAATTACTCTCTCCACCCATCTTTGAAGCAAAGTGTCATCTCTAAAACTTACCTCTAAACTATGACCTCCATAAAAGCAGGGATTGCATTTTTCTCATCATTCTATCCCCAGTTTTGGCATAGACCCTGGTACCTGGTAGACCCTTAATAGTTGATGAATGTGTGAATAAGGTATCTTTTGGTTCCCAGATTATTGGAAAGTCCATCTACCAGAGAGCTAAGTGCAGTCTTAGCTTAATCCATAGAGGTTAGCATTCAGGTTCCTTCTCACCCAGGACAACCCAAGCTATACTACGAATTTCAGCAATTCACAATGTCAGGTATCACAGCCAGGACAAGGTTCTGTGAAGTAGTTCTGGGCAGCAGAGAGCTTTCCTCCCTCAATCACTGGGGGACAGAAGCCTCCAGCCACACAAACAAGTTAAGCCAAGTGAAACCTATAGGTCCTGGGGCCATTTCCTTTCTGCCTAAGCTGCCCCTACAGACAGGAATCTAGACGCTAGAGAAATGCCAACCAACTAGCACTAGGGAAATAGAGAGCACAAATAAAGAATGTGAACATGGCTATGGCTTTTGTTCAGCCCTGGCCCAGCCATGTGGTACTTTGACCTCTGGATGGACCATATTTTTCTAAGTTTTGGTTCCCTTCCCTGCCTTGGGGAGGTGAATCTCCTCTCTCGAATTTATTTTCTAAATAAACTATATTTTCCAATCTAAAAAGAAAAAAAAAAGCAAGAAAGTGGGCTGCAGTCAGAGTCCAGTTCTGCACCTTGGGCAAGTCACAACCTCTCTGTACCTCAGTTTTCTCATCTGTGAAATGGGACTAATACTAGTATCTGTCTCATTTGGCTGTTCTAAGAATTAAACGAGGTAATGGAAAGACATTTCCTGACACTAGGTCATGTTCAATAATTGTTATTATTTTTACAGTGCTGAAGTCAGACTCATGTTCCACTTGTAGTTTCCTTTCTTCTCAGAAGAGCTGTTAAATTAGAAGAGGGCAGAATGATGTGGTGGACAGGGCTCTGTAGCAGTCATCAGAGGCCCTGGGTTTGAGTCCCTATTTTTGCCATTTTCTCATTGTGGCTTTGACAAAGTCCTTACCCTTTCCAACTCCAAGTTGTAAACTCTGCATCTGTAAATAAATCAGTATAATTCTCTATGACTCACATGGTAGCCAAAGTCACATTTAACAAGGGCACTTTGAGCACTTTGAAACTGTCCAGCAGAGAGACACACAAAAATATTGGACAAGATAAATGAATCAATATTAGTTAAACACATCTAAGGAAGGTTTTAAAAAATGTTTTCCAAACTTTTTATCATAACCCATTGGAAGCCAGCATATGTACTCATCACTAAAACAAAAGCTTAACAAAACAATACTTAAGTTAGGTAGATATTTTTAATTCCTTTCTTTCTCTCTCTCTTTTTTTTTTAAATGTAGGTCATTAATTTTTACAAGGCAGAAGTCCTTGACCCTCAACTCTCAATAGGCATCAGAAACATCGGGGAGCATTTTTAAAAATCTGATACCTAGGCCCTACCCAGCTGGATTCTGAATTTATGGTTTGGGGTGGGGCTGGGGTATCATTATTCTTAGACAGCCCCTGGTGATTCTATTCTGTAGCGAGGACTGAGAACCACAGTATGAATGGTTTCTAGGTCACAGCTAAAAAGCCACTGTTATTTACATCTCTGTCTGCTAAACACTGTGCCTAGAATTTGCCCCACCCCCGCCCTGCTGAAGATCTGCACGTTACTGTGAGTTGATTACTCATATGGCTCCAGTGTGTGTGTGTGTGTGTGTGTGTGTGTGTGTGACAAATACAGAAAGGAATGAAGATCAAAGTGGAGCCTTGGTTTTTTCCTCCTGGATGGCTGGGTAACCCCAAGCAAAGCGAAACCTGGAGTGGATTTGAATAATTTTGTTCAAAGTGAAGGGACCCCTACAAGAATTCTTTGCTTGAGTAGGAGGGACTAAGGAAAAGCAAAGAGAAACTGCCAGACCTTCTTGCCTGATCACACAGCAAAAGAAGCTTTGATCACATGTAGACCCGGGTCCGAGAAGAGCCTTCTGAAGCTTGGGAGATGAGCTCCATTGAAGGGGGATTTCGGACCTGGCTATCTCTTCCTTCCAGGTGTAGCCCACATGGAACAGAAGGCTCCTTCATCCTCAATTCATCTTTCGTCTATACAAGAGAAGTCTGGGTCTGTCCTGTTCACTTGAAGTGATCTGCAGACTACACTTAGCTCTCCGGCAGAAGTTAGGCCAGAAGCAGAAGAAACCAGGGACACCACAGGCCATCAGACTATGCTCCTGCTTGACCCTTGGGCACACAAATAGGATCACAAAACCTGGATTCTTTCTGTACATAATAGGTTAAAAGCCCAAACTGTGTCAGATGGAAGCAGTCTCTGGATTTTGACCCAGATCTACCAATCAGTTATGATATTAAGACTTACCAATTATTGGGTACCTGCTGTGGGCTAAGCATTGCAAACACACTATCTCATTTAATTCCACAATATCTCTTCAGACATGCATTTTATAGTTATTCAGGTTAAGTAACACACCCAGGGTGGTGCAGTTAATAGGTGGTGGTGCTGGAGTGCTAACAGGGATATGTCCTCACTTTTGATCCCATGCTTTGGTCCAGGGCTTCTCAGCATTACTGACATTTTGAACCAGATAATTCATTGTTGTGAGGGGCTGTCCTGTGCATTACAGGATGGTTAGCAGTGACTCTGGCCTCCACCTATTAGATGCTAATAACCCCTCTGGTTATGGCAATCAAAATGCAATCCAAAATGTCTCCAGACATTGCCAAACGTTGTCCCCTAGGGGAGAGGTGAGCACACTCATCCCCTCTTCCCCATTAAGAACCACTACTCTAGCCTGGCTCGGTGGCTCAGCCTGTAATCCCGCACCTTGGGAGGCTGAGGTGAGTGAATTGCCTGAGTCCGTGGGTTCGAGACCCGCCTGGGCAACTTGGTGAGACCTCATCTCTACAATAAATCAAAAAATTAGCCGGGCGTGGTAGCGCGCGCCTATAGTTCCAGCAACTTGGAAGGCTGAGGCGGAAGGATCGCCGGAGCCCAGCAGGTCGAGGCTGCGGTAGCCGGGAGCGGCCGCTGCATTCCAGTCTGGGTGACAGAGTGCGACTCCAACTCAAAAAAAGAAGAACTGCTCTAGTCAAAGCCACCATGTATAGTGTTTCTGGTACTTGACAAGTACAGAAACTACTAATCAGAAGAGACACAGAGCAAGAGACAACACAACAACTGTTATATGATACAACAATAACACCACCCTATCACTACAGTACATATCACTTCACAATTCGCTAAGTACTTTTATAGCCAATACCTCCTTTCATGGCCTCTGAGTGCATACTGGGGATCTAATCTTGAAGAAGTTAACCTCGAAAATAGGAGCACTGTTGAGAGATACACCTATTCAAGCCTTCTAGCCTTCTCTAAGAAATCAAGAGAAAAAAACATGTTGTGAAATCCAGATTAATCTTTAGACTCACAAGCCATTAGGAGAAGAAACTTTTGCTAACATATAGTCATAAGAGAGCACATCATGGGATGCTTTGGAGGGCAAGGCCTGTGTCTTGTGCCTCTCTGTCTATCTCTGGCATTTTGAATCAGATAATTCTTTGTTGTGAGGGGCTTTCCTGTGCATTGTACAACGGTTAACAGCATCTCTGGCCCTCACCCATTAGATGCTAGTAGCTCCAACTGTTGCTTGCCTAAAACAGAGAACTCTCACTAGATGTTCAGCATGTCGTGAAATGTTAACTATTTCATAGCAACCTTTAATCATTTGATTAAAATTAAGATGAAATTATTTTTCTATCTTCCTAACATCATATGTATTAAATTCATAAATCTGAAAAAACATTAATGTTGATATTTACAGGAGAACTGAGAACCCAGAGCAAGGTTATTCTTCTCTATGGATTAAAAAACAAAGCAGAGCAAAACTCACGTTTGAACAGAAAGGAATGTTTACCAGAATCATCCCTTTCAATACATGCCAAGAGAACTGTAGCTACTCTGAAATAATATTTTCATTGGATTAAGAACAAAATTATAGGAAAGGCTTTAAAAGTTTTTCCTTCAGATTTTCATTACCACACCAAACAGTTATACCTAACCCAATCATAACAGGGATGTTAATTTTTTTAAAAAAATCGAATTT
This sequence comes from Tarsius wallacei, assembly GCA_963574415.1. Lineage (NCBI taxonomy): Eukaryota > Metazoa > Chordata > Mammalia > Primates > Tarsiidae > Tarsius > Tarsius wallacei. The sequence continues at coordinate 11,994 of CAUYQG010244247.1, forward strand.
CAAAAGTAACTGGAAGCACTGACCCCATTTCTTTGGAGTCTGTGTTTTCCCTTTTCAAAAATAAAAATAAATAAAAAGAAAGTAACTGTGGTTGTTTTTAAGGCCACCCTTTAAAAAACTCCTAAGAGGTCAGGAAGGCAAAAAAACAAAATGTTCTCATTCACAGTCAATTGTAAAGCCAAGCTGAAGGGAACAGCATTACCTGGGAAATGATAAATTTCGACATGGCTTCCAAGGACTTTTAATATGAAACTATCAATAAATAATATTTCTAACAAAAATAGCTAGACTCCGTGGAACACTCCTGTGTGAGGCACTGGACTCAGTGTTCTACAAACATAAATCTTAATATTATCTTCAACACAGCCCCAGGAAGTACATACCCATTCGTATCTTCATTTTAAGGTAAGACACTTAAGGCCACAAGAGATGAAACAACTTGCCCAAGACCGCAGTTAGATCACGATTCAAGCTGTGTCTGTATGAAATTTATAGAATCTGAAAAAAATTGAGAATTTAAAAAATGGTTCTATGTCCAGTTCATTTTTTTTACACTGTGTGCCACGGGATGCCAATGTTGAAATGAATTTTCAGAAATCATCCTCTTCCTCTTGCTTCTACAGATCCTTTCACATCAAAAGCCAAATACCAAGCATCACCTACCACCGGGGTCAGTGGCTTTCTGGGTAGCTCTTTTTGTTAGAAAACAAGTTTTTTGTATTTTGTTTTGCTTTCTATAAAAATCCAGAATGCGAACTGCCTAGTGAAGAGTATCAGGAAGGGGGAAAGAAAGACTTCCTTTCTTTAGCCCCATATGCCATGAGCTGTAACAACGAAGTGATAGGACCAATTATTTCTCACACACACACCAGTGCATAAACACCAAATGAAGACTGTGCTTCAAAGTACAGTAGTTAAGTTTTGTGGCAATCAAAAGTCATACTTGATTTTCCACTGCACAGGGGGACAGTGCCCCTAATCCCTGCATTGTTCAGGGATCAATAGTAATTACTTTCCAATCCTAAACACACACACCACACCTTTCCTGGACGTCCCCCTTAGAACTGCCAGTCCTTCAAGAGAATCTTCATTACTTTAATGGGCACACTTGATATGACAACCTCGATTCCCCACCGCAGAAGCCTAAGTTAGCCTCGTGCAGTGTCTGGCGCCTTCCCTGCCGAGGAAGGAAGGTTTACCATCACCGAGACAATCAGGAAATGTGTTGCAAACTCTGAAGGCAGCTCCAATGCAGGAATTCCAAAATTATTCTCAGCAATGACAGCGTCACTAGAATCAGTATGCAGCTTGCCAAGAGCAAGCTTCTGAAGGGGAGAAATACTCATTTGAATGTATAAATACTGGCATATTTACTTTAACATTTGGAAGAAGAATTGGAAGTGTCAGCTAGCTTTATGTCCAAGTGAATAAAGAGGCTGCTGCAATAATGATAATGCAGATTTTGATGCAAGGTTGCTAACCACTCAGTAAGGTCTACACATCCCCTGAATGAAACAAAAAAAAGCCTGTCCTGGAATGATACTTACAAAATGCATAAATCATTTTCTTTCCTGTTAACTTGCATAATTATTGAAGAGATTACCTCCCCGTGAATTAAAAAAAAAGACCTAACAATTGTTAGTTGCCAAGAGTTCTTATTCTTCCCAGGAAGCTCAAATCTCAGTGTGTGTCAGGAGATGGACCTATATGCACTGCCCAGAAAGAAAGGGGGAGAGGCCATTTCTCTGCTGCTCCAAATGTCCTCAAACCCAGGTATTTTCCAACGGATATATCTACTGAATAGGATTCCCAGGCCTCAGGTCTTTCTAAATTCACTGTTATACCAAATAATTAAACAAATTACCATACACATTTAATAATACAGGATAAGTTAATATAAGATAGTCAACATTATTTAACTAATCGAAGGACATGCACCCAGAACAAACAACAGAAAAGAAAAAAAAGACCCACAAGAACAAACAACAACAGTAAAAAAAGACCATGCCCTGGTCATTGGTTTGTTTTTAGATACACACTTGGATACCCATCTGCTGAGTTCCTAAGCAGTCTGGCTCCCTTTCAGCTGACCGGGTCATGGGTGCAGCAGCTCAGGGGTGGGTATACACTGTGGATGATCTTAACAGGGCAGTCCACCTTCCAGGATGGTGTCTCCTATTAACTTCAGTAAAATGAGCCTTCACTGACACAATCCGAAACTGTGAACATACTTCCTCATGTTCACTGGACTGTGGAAATGCAGCGCATTTGTGGGCGTTTTTTTTTTTTTCTTTTAATGTGTTGCTGATTTTTCTGGTTTTTACTCAGAAACAGCCTCTCACAGAGTACAGGAGCAAGTAGTACACGTGGGTCTAAAAATGACACCTACCTTTATTACATGAGTTATGCCTAAGGCGCGCACACACACACAGGTGGATAGTACCTGCACATTTGAAATCTCACTCCATTACCTATTCTTTTTCGCCGAGGCTCTTCTCATCAGGTTCCTGGGCAAAATCACTTCTAACCTAGCTCAGAAATATGAGACGTAGCTTAAAGCAAAACAAAGATCCCGCCAGGGCCCGCGGGTCTCGCTTGTCCCGTGGTGCCTGGATTGCCCACAGCTGCCCAAAAGACACTGCGGTGCGGCTGCCTCCAGGTCTGGGCATGGGGTAGACGAGTGCACCCACGCCCAGGTTCCTAATACTCCCCAAGCGCGCTGGGTGCGGGGTTCCCACCCGCCCCGTCTGAGGTTGTCTGGTTTGCTTTCTCGAGTGGCTGCCCTCTCGAGGTGTCCAAGACCCTATTCCACCGAGGGCGCTGCGCTCCAGGGCTGAGACGGTCCCTGCGTCCCTGCCCCACCGGCCACCTCCCACCCCGCCACGGCTCTCCCATCCCTACGGCAATACCCTCCTCACTCCTTAACCAGCCGCTCAACCCTAGCACAACCCTGCTCCTCGCGCCCACCCTCTCGGAGAAGCCCCCTCCATCTTTCCCGGGATAAACCACATACCTCGCCCCTCCCTACCCTTCCGGGGGCCCCCTCCCTCGGGCTCCCTCTCCCCCCTTTCCTCCCCTGGCTTCCTCTCCTTCGCACCCCCCCCAGGTTCCTTCCCCTTCGCCCTGCAGAGGACGCCTCAAGAGGCGAGGAGCCCCTCGTCCCGCCCTCCCGGACCCCCCTTCGCCGCGGTCCTGACTTTCCCGCCCTCCAGGCTCAGGCTCCCCAACATCGCAGTCCTGACAACGACCCCCAGCTCTTCAGGTTCGCACTCCAGAGCTCCCCAGTGTCGCCATCCTGACACCCCAACACCCTTCAGGGCTCCAGAGCTCCCCAACATCACAGTCCTGACCCGCCGTCTTGCCTTTCGGGCTCGGGTTCGGAGACTCCCCGACATCGGGGCCCTCGCCCCCGACCCCGGGCTCAGACTCTCCCCAACACGGGGAGCTGGACCTACCCTCCAGGCTCGGGTTCCAGGACTCCCCTACGCCGCGATCCTGACATTCCATCCCCCGAGCTCGGGCCCTAGGGGTCCCCGACATCGCGGTCCTGAACCCCTTCTAGACCCGCTCCGCGCCTCCACGGCGGGACTCACCAGCAGGGGCGGCGGCCGAGCCCGTGCGCGCAGCCCGGCCCGGCCCGCACTCCCGGCTCGGGTCCCGGCTACGCGCTCCCGGCGGGCGGGCGGCTGTGCGCGCGGCGAGCTCGGCTGGGGGAGCGGCCGAAGGAGGGGACCGCCGGGGGCGGGGGGCGGGCGGCGCCCGGCTCCGCCCCTTCCCGGCCCGGGCGGGGTGCGCGGCCTCGCGCGCACGCCGCGGCTGCCCGCCACCGAGGAAGTTGGCTGACGCCGCTTCCTTCCACCCGGGACCGAGACCCCCGCAGCCCCGTCTCAGCTGCAACAAAACAAAACAACAACAGCCATAAAGAAAAAAGCCGGAGAGTCCGAGAGAGCGACGCGTCCGGATGCGCCCTCGTGTTCTTTCCAGGAACCCACCCCCAGGGGACCGTTTCCTGAGTCCCTTGGGAAGGGGAAACCAACAGCAAACTTTATCTGCGATCTCCAGACTGATTCAAATCATGGCATTCTTTCTCTCGCAACCCTCATGTGCACATTCAAGGCCTTGCACGTGGCATAAATCATGTGATAACATACCACGGAGGCCCTTGCAGACACACCCCTGAGAAACACCAGTACGAGACTCATGCCTCTCCCGTGACTTGGCATCACGCAATCACATCTTACACTGTCATGCCAAGGAACCCACTTCTACCCCCTCCCCATCCTCCACCCACAGCACTCCAGGGGGTCCTAGCGACAGACTCCGCATAGGAGCTGTGAGGGCTGGGGAATTCCATCTCCCAACTTGTTCCTTGCCTACAATGCTGTCTGCGACCCTGAGAAAAATACACCGAAGAAATTGGACGATCAATCGACGAGTCAAATTGGCTTTACTGTTAAAAAGTTGTCTTCAGCCGGGCTCAGTGGCTCAGCCTGTAATCCCGCGCCTTGGGAGGCTGAGGTGAGTGGATTGCCTGA
>CAUYQG010244249.1:0-16042 GCA_963574415.1 Tarsius wallacei
ATAGGTGCCCCATGAATGGCCTTCCTCTGTTATGGATGTCCCATGACAAGCCCTCCTCTGTGTGGGTGTCTCAGTGGTAAGCCCTCCTGTGTGAGGGTTTCCCTTGTGACTGTTCCACCTCAATGATGGATGCCACAGTGACTAACCTTCCACTTTGATGGGTGCCCCAGTGAGTAGACCTCTGTGATGTATAACCAATAATTGGGCCTCTTCTGTGATAGCTATCGTTGTGATTGACCCTCTTTCTTTATGAGTGCCTCAGTGACTGTTCTCTGTGATGGATGCCCCACAGACGGGGCATCCTTTGTAATCAGGACCATAGTGATTGACTCTCCTTTGTGATAAGTGCCACAGTGATTGTCCCTCCTTTGTGTTTGAGGCCTCAGTGACTAGTCTTCTCCTGTGAACAGGGCTCCAGTGACTAGTTGTCTTCTGTACTTAGTGCCCCAGTGACTGGTTTTCATCTGTAATGGGTACCAAAGTGAATAGCCCCCTCTGTGATGGGTGCTCCACTGGTTGGCCCTATTCTGTGATCGATGCCCCAGTGACTGAGCCACATCTGTAATGGGTGTGCCAGTGACTGATCCTCTTCCATTTTGGGTGCCCAGTGACTGGCTCTTCTTTGCAAAAAATACACAAGTGACTTATTGTCCTCTGTCATTGGTGCTCCAGTAAAATGTTTTTCTTTGTGATTGTTGCCACAGTTACAGGGGTCTTCTACATAATATGTCTCCTATTGACTAGACCCCCTGCATTGCAGGCACTCCAGTGACTGCCCCCCCTGTATTTTTGGTGCCCCAGTTACTAGCCCTCTATAATGGGTGCCCTTGTGACTAACTCTCCTCTGTGATGAGTGTATCAGTAACAGGGCCTTCTCCATAATAGGTGCCCCAGAAAAAAGTCCTTGTTTGTAATGGCTGTCCCAATGACTGGTCATCCTCAATGATTTTTGCCCCAGGGACTAGCCATCCTCTGTTATATGTGTCTCAGTTATTGGCACTTCTCCATATCTGGTACTACACTGATTGGTCCTTTTCTGTTATTGGTGCCATAGTAATGAGCCCTCCTGTATGAGTGTCTTAGTGATGACCCCTATTCTGTGAGGGGTGACCCAGTGTGTTGCCCACCTCTATTAGGGTTTCCTCAGTTACTGACCCTACTTTGTAATGGGATCCCCATTAATCCTCATCTGTTAAGATTACCAAAGTGGTTATCCCCCTCTCTCTGCTCCAGTGACTGCCCTATTCTACGATATATGTCCAAGTGACTGAGACTCCTCTATAGTGGTGTCCCAGTGACTGGCCTTCCTCTGTGATTAGTGCTCTCATGGCTGACCTTCAGCTGTGTTGAAAACCGAAGTGATTAGCTTTCTCTCTGATGCATGTTCCAGTGATTGGCTCTCTTCTTGATACATGCCCCAGTGACTGAGCCTCCTCTATAATGGGTGTCAGAGGGACTGACCCTCCTCTGTAATTGATGTCCCTGTGACTGTCCCTCCTCTGTGAAAAATACCCCAGTGACTGATTTTTTTCTGTGATATGTGCCCCAGTGACTAAATATCCTCTGTGATCACTGTCACAGTGACAGGTTCTCCTACATAATGGGTTCTCCATTGACCATCCCTCTTCCATTGTGAGTGGCCCAATAACTGGGCCTACGCTATTATGGGTGCCACAGTGAGTAACCCTTTGTAAAGGGTCACAGTGATTATTCTCTTCTTGAGGAGTGCCCTTATAATTAGCCTTCTTCTATGATGGGTACACCCATGACTGACCCACCTCTCTGATATGTGCCCTCAATAAGTGGTACTACTATGCTATCAATTCTACAATGACATGCCTTCCTGTGTGTGGGTATTTCAGTGACTGACCCACTTCTTGATGGTTGCCCCAATGATTGGCCAACCAATGTTTTGGGTGTCATGGTGACTGACCTAGTCTGTAATCAGTGTCCCATTGATTGACTTTCCTCTGTGATAGATGCTACAATGTCTTTGTCTCCTCTATAAAGGGTTTCCTGTCTGGGTTAGGTGACTCAGCCTGAAATCCCAGCACTTTAGGAGGCTGAGGCAAGTGGATTCACTGAGCCCACATTTTCGATTCAAGCCCAGGCAACTTGGCAAGACCTTGCCTCTACAATAAATAAATTATTAAAAAAACAGCTGGGTGCAGTAGCATGTGCCTGTAGGTCTGGATGCTTGGAAGGCTGAGGTGGAAGAATCACCGAAGCCCAGCAGGTTGATGCTGGGGTGACTGTGAGTGTGCCACTGCACACCAGCCTGGTGACAGTGTGACAATCCAAATCAAAAAAAAGGAGGGTGCCCCAATGACTGCACTCCTCTCTTATGGGTGTACCAGTAATCTTTGCCACTTTGATAATTGGTGTGCAATTCACTAGCAATTTTTTGTGATTTCTCCAGTGATTGGCTGTCCTTTGTAGTCAGTATTCCTGTGATTGGTCCTCCTTTGAAAAGTTGCCCCAGACTGGGCCACCTCTGTGTTGGTTGCCTCAGTAACCGGACTTCCTCTGTGGTAGGTGACTGACTGAATGCCCTATGTATTGTGTGCCTGGGCGACTATGTTTGCTTTCCTTAATGGATGACCTAATGATTAGTCCTCCTTTGTGATGGGTAACCCAATGACTGGCTCTTATCTGTGATGGGTATTCCAGTGATTGACTCACTTTTGTGATAGTTGGCTCAGTGACTTTTTCTCCTCAATAACGTGTTCCCCAGTGACTGGCACTCTTCTGTGATTGTTATCTCAGTGACTGATCCTCCTCTAAATGGGTGCTCCAGATACAGATCCTCCTTTGTGTTTGGTGCCACAGAGACTGGTCTTCCTCCAGAATTGATGGCCCTAGTTACTGGTCTTCCTTCATTATGGGTACTCCCATGACTAGGCTTCCTCTGTGATTTATGCCTCATTGACTAACCTTCAACGATAATGATAGCCCAAGTAATTATCCCTCCTTTGTGAAGGTTGTCCCAATGACTAACCTTTCTCCATATTTGGTGCCTCATTGACTTGCCCTCCTCTGAGTACAATGACTCACACTTCTCTGTATTTGATGTAACATTGATTAGCCCTCCTCTGTGAGATGTTCCCTTATGACCAGCCTGCCTTTGTGATATGTGCTGCAATGACTAGCCCTTCTCTGTTATGGGTGCCCCAATGATTGCCCCTCTTCTGTAATGGCTGTCTCAGTGACTGGCCCTCCTCTGTGAAGAGGGACCAGTGACTAAACCTCTTCTGTGATGGATGCCCCAGAAATTGACTCTCCTCTGTAATCACTGCCCTAGGACTGGGTTTCCTACATAAATAGTGCCTCAGTGAATAGCCATCCTTTGTAATGACTGGATCAGAGATTGCCCCAGTGACTGTCCCTCTACTGTAATGGTTTTCCCGGTGACTGTCCCTGTTACATAATGGGTACATCAGTAACTGGCGCTTATTTGTATTGGTGCCAATAACAAACCCTCCGTTGTGTGAGAATCTCAGTGACTAGTCTTTCTCTGTGAGGGGTGCCCCAGTGACTGTCTCTTCTCTGTGTTAGGTGCTTCATTGACTGGTCCAAATCTCTGATCATTGCCCCTTTGACTGTCCCTCATCTGTGATGGATACCCCAGCGACTAGCTTCCTCTGTGATGGGTGTCCCAGGGAATTTCCTTGTTTGTGATGATGTCCGAGTGACTGGATCTTCTCTGTAATAGATGTTCCAACGACTGCCTCCTCTAAAGTTGGTGTCTCAGTGACTGTGCTCCTCTGAAGGGTGTACCAGTAACTGGGCCACTTTTATAATTGGTGTTCCAGTGAGTAGCACTCCTATGGGATTGTTGTCCCAGTGACAGGTCATCATCTGTTATTGGTGTAACCATGACAACCCCTCCTCTCTGTGGGTTACTGAATAACTAGCTTTCATCTGTGAGGGGTGCCCCTGTGACAGGCTCGCCTTTTTGGGGTGTCCAAGTGAGTGGGCCTCCTCTGTAATGGGTGTGCCAGTGACAGGGCCTTCTTTGTGATTGATGCCCCAGTGACTGTACCTTCTCCATAATGGGTGCGCCAGTGACTGGAACTCCTCCATTGTGGGTGACCCAGTGACTTCGACTCCCCTTTGGTTTGTGTCTCAGTGACTGGCCCTCCACTATAAAGTTTGCATCAGTTACTAACCCTTAATTATGAAGTTCGTCCAATGACTGAGCCTCCTTCATAATGGGTGCTTCAGAGACTTGATCTCTTCTGTTATGGGTGCCACAATTGCCAGTCCTTCTCTGTGTTGAGTGTACCGGTGACTAGCCCCCTCTGTGAGGGTTTCCGTCATGACTTGCCTGCCTCTGTGATGTGAGGCTCAGTGACTGTCACTCCTTTCTGATGAGTGCCCAGTGACTGGCCCATCTCTTTAATGGGAGCTCCTGTGACTGACCCTATTCTGTGATCAATGACCCAGTGACTGGACATTCTCTGTGATAGGTGCCCAGTGACAACTTTTCCTCTATGATGGGTGCTCCAGTGACTGGGTATTGTTTGTGAAAGATGCCCCAGTGACTGATCCTACAGCCTGATCAGTGACTCAGTGAATTGCTTTCCTTTGTAATCACTGCCTCAAACGTGGCTTTCCTACATAAAGAGTGCCTCAGTGACTAGCCCTCCTCCATTTTTAGAGCCAAGGTCACTGTACCTCCTTGGTTATTTGTTTCCCAATGACTGGCCTTTAGTTGTATTGGGTGCCATAGTGAGTAACCCTCTTCTGTGGTGTGTGTTTCAGTAACTGGGCTTCCTCCTCCATAGTTGGAGGTCCAATTAGTAGCCTTCCTTTATTACGCGTGCCCCAGTGACTGGTAACCCAGTGAATGGCTCTCCTTCACAAAGATTGCCCCAGTGACAAGGCTACCCCTTTGACGAGTATACCATTACCGGACCTTTTCCATACTTGATGTCCTAGTGATTAGCCCTCATTTTTATGGGTGTCTCAGTAATTTTATCTACTCCATAATGTGCACTGCAGTGATTGTGCCTCCTCTGTGATTGATTCCCTAGTGACTGGACTTCATGTATGATGGGTGCTCCAGTGAGTAGCCCTCTTCTGTGATGGGATTCTTAGAGATTTGGCCTCTTCTATTTTAGGTGCTGCAGTGAAGAGGCATCTTCGTATTGGTGTCCATTGTCTGGTCATCCTTATTACCAGCTGCCCCAGTGACTAGTACTCTTCACTTAAGAGTTTTCTACTAACTGGGCCTCCTCAAGAATGGGTTCCCCAGTGACTAGTTCTAATCTGTGGTGTATTACCTACATTCTAGACCTCTTCCTTAATGGGTGACCCAGTGACTGTGAAGGGTATCCCAGTGTTTGGGCCTCCTCATAATAGGTTCACCATTTACTTGGCTTCTTTCATGATTGGTGCTCCAGTGACTGGTCTTCCTCCAAATTAAGAGCCCTCCTTTGTAATGCGTGCGCTAGTGATGGATGTCACAGTGACGGAATGTCCTCTGTGATAGATGTCCCAGTTACTGAACTTCTTTTATAATGGGTGCCCAAGTGACTACTCTTTCACTATGAGGGGTACCACCAGACTGGCCTTCCTCTGTAATGAGTGGTCAGTGACAGGCCCTCCTCTACTATTGTTGGTACAACAAATGTCAGTCCTCAGTGTTGGGTGCTTAGTAACTGGCCCTTCTAGAGATGAATGACCCTGTGAACAACTGGACTTCCCCTTTGATGAGTTCCTCAGTGACTGCCTCACCTCTGTGATTTGTGTCCCACTGACTGGCCCTCCACTGTTGTCAGTGAACCAGTGACTGACTCTTCCCTGTATTCAGTGACATGTTGACTGACCCTCATCTCCGATGGGTACTCCATTGAATGATATGGTCTGTGTTGGGTGTCTCAGCAACTAAGACTTCAATATGAAGGGTGTCTCTGTAACTAGGCTTCCTCTGTGATTAGTACCCCCAGTGACTAGTCTTTCTCTTTGATGGGTGTCCCAGTGATGGGGTCTTCTCTGTGGTGGATGCTCCTGTGACTGGGCCTCCTTCATTAAGGGTTCCTCAGTGACTAGACTTTTTCTGTGATGAGTGCTCCACTGTCTGGATTGCCACCATAATGGTTGCCCCAGTGCTAGCCCTCTTCTGTGAATGTTGACCCAATGAATGACCCTCCTTCATAATGTGTTCTGAAGTGACTGATTCTTCTTCGTTATGGGTCGCACAGTGAATGGTCCTTCTCTGTGTTGAGTGTACGAATGACTAGCCCTCTTTTGTGAGGGGTACCCTTGACCCACCTCTTTGATTGGTACTCCAATGACTGGCCCTCCTCTGTTATGGTTGCCACTCCTCTGTTATCGGTGCTCTAGTGACTTTTCACTCTCTGTGATGAGTGCTCCATTGACAGGCCCTATTCTGTGATGACTTTCCCAGTTGCAGCCTCTCATATGTGATGGGTCGTCATTGACTACATCTCTTTTGTTATGGGTACTCCAGTGAATGACCCTCCTCTGTGATGTATGCCCAAGTGACAGATGTTCTTTTAGAAAAATGCCCCAGTGATAGATCCTTCTTTGTAATGTGTGCCTCAGTGACTAGCTTTCTTCACTGATGGCCACCACAGTTACTGGGTCTCCTACATAGTGTCTGCTTCCGTGACTAGCATTCCTCCATTATGGGAGATCCAATGACTGCACTTCCTCAGTGATGTTTGTCCAGTGACTGACTCTCTTCCATTATGGGTGCCATATTGATAACCCTCCTCTGTGATGGTTGTCTCAGCAATTTACAATTACCACAGTGACAAACTCTCCTTTGTGATGACTGTCACAGTTACTGACGCTTCTCTGTATTGTTTGTCCTAGTGACTGGTTCTCCTCTATAATTGGTTCCCCTATGACTGGCCTTCCTCTAAGTGCCACACTTACAAGCCCTCCTTTTTGTATGTGTCTCAGTGAGTAGTCCTCCTGTGTGAGGTGTGCCCCTGTGATGGCAGTCCTCTGTGATGGGTACTTCAGACAATGGTCCTTCTCAGTTTTGGATATCCCAGTGATTGGCCCTATTCTGTGATGGTTATCCTAGTTACTGACCACCTTCCATGAATGCTGTCCCAGTGACTGACCCTCCTCTGTGATGAGTTTCTCAATGACAGTCTCTTTTCTGTGATGGGTGCCCCAGTGATTAGGCAACTTCTGTGATTTTGGCCTTCGTGACTGTCTCTCCTCTGTGATGTGTGTCTCAGTGAATGTCCCTCCTTAGTGATCCTGCCTCATTGACTTGACCTTCTCTGTAATCTGTGCTCCAGATACTGACTAATCTCTTTAATAGATGCCCAAGAGACTGGTCTTCATTTGTTTTGTGTACACAGTGACTGGCCTTTTCTGTGCTTAATGACCCAGTGACTGGTCTTTCAATGTTTTGGGTGATCCAGTGAATGGTCTCCTCTGACGGTTGTCCCAGTTACTGGTTCTCCTCTCTGATGGATCCCCCAGGGCAAGCACTTCTTTATGATAGGAGTTCCAGTGTTTAGCCTTCATCAGTGAAGGGTGACACAGTGACTGACCCTCCTCTGTGATGGTTGGCCCTATGACTGTCCTTTCTCCTTAATGGGTGTACCAATGACTTGCTCTCCTCTGCTATTGGTGTGCCAGTGAATGCCCCTCCTTTGTGACGGGTGCCCCAGTTACTGACCCTCCCTGTGATGGGTGTTGAAGTGACAAGCCCTCTTCTGTTATTGCTGTCCAGTGACTGGCCCTACTCTGTGGAGTGTCTCAGTTACTGGCTGTCTTCTGAATTTAGTGCCTCATTTACTCTCCCTCCTCTCTGATTGGTGCCCCTGTGATTGACCCTCATCTGTGAGGAGTATCCCAGTGATTGGCTTCCTCTGTTATGGGTGTCCAAGTGACAGGTTTCCTCCATTATGGGTGCCCCAGTAACTTGCCCTACTCTCTCATGTGTGTCCCAGTGACTGGTTCTCCTCTGTGGTAGATGCCTCAATGAATGTGCCTCCTCTAGTATGAGTGCCCCTGTGACTTCCCCCTCTGTGGTAAGTGCAATTGTTCCTGGGCCTCCTCTGTAATACATGTCCCAGTGACTGGAACTCCTCTTTGATAGCTGTCCCAGTGACTGACCCTCATTTGTGTTGGTTGTCTCAGTGACTGACTTTCCACTGTGATGGATGTTCCAGTTACTGGTCCTCTTCTGTAATCATTGTACCAGTGGTTGGTCCTCATCTTGATAGCTGCCCAAGCGATTGGCCCTCCTCTGTGTTTGTTGCCTCATTGTCCCTCCTCTCTGATTGTTGCCCCTATGACTGGCCCTCTGTGATAGATGTCTAAGTGTCTGGGCTTCCTATACAATGGTTGCCCTTGTGACCAGCACCCTCTGTGATGACTGTCCCAGTTACAGACACTTTTCTGTAAAAAATATCTTAGTGACTGCTCCTCCTTGGTGATGTGTGCCTTAATATCAAACTTTCCTCTGATTTCTGCTTAGTTACTGGTAAGTTCTCCTACCTAATGGTCACTGAGACCAGTGACTAGTCTTCCTCCATTATGTATGCCATCGTGATTGTGTCTCATCAATCATCTGCTCACCAATGACTGGACCTTTTCAATAATGTGTGCCTTTGTAACTAGCCTTCTTCAGTGATGGGTGTCATAGTAATTTGGCCTCTTCCATATTGGGTGCCCCAGAGACAAGCAAATTTTTGTAGGGGGAGTTCCAGCGACTGGTCCTTTGCAACCGCCCTTCTCTATTATTGGTGATGATGTCTAGTCCTCCTGTATGTGGGTATTTCTGTTGCTAGCCCTCCTCTGTGAAGTGTTCCCCAGTGACTAGCCCATCACTTTGATGATTGTTCCATTTATTGGCCCCCTTCAGTTATGGGTGCTCAAGTGACTGGCCCTCCTCTATTATGGGTGCCCAGTGACTTGCCACATTTGTGATGTGTACTGCAGTGACTGATCTTTTTTTATGATAGCCGCCCCAGTAACTGGCTGCCTCTGTATGTGTGCCTTAGTGACTGGTTCTCTCTATGATGGATGCCCCTGTGACTTTGCCTCTTATGTGATTGAGGCCCCAATTATTTGCTTTCCTCTGTGATGGGTGTCTCAGTGACTGTCCCTTCTTTGTGTTTGGAGCCTCGTTTTCTGCCCTTCCTCTATGGTCAGTAGTCCACAGTCTAGTTCTCCTCTGTGATCCATTCCCCAGTTACCTGGCTCTCATCTGTGATGAGTAGTTCAATGACTGACCTCCTCTATGTGGGATTATTCTGTTATTATCCTTACACTGTTATGGGTGTCACAGGTACTGACCTCCTCTCTGATGGGTACTGCAGTGACTGACTCTCCTTTGTGATGAATTTCTCTGTTTCTGACTCTCTTCTGTGATGGGTGCACCAGTGATCAGGCTTTTCTATGATAGTTACCTTTCTGACTGGACATCCTCCATAATGGGTGTTCCAGTGTCTAGTTCCCCTTTGTGATATTTGTCCTAGTGACTGGCCTTCCTCCAAGTTTTGTGTCCCAGTGAATTGCCCTTTATTGTGATGGGTAATGGAGTAAAATGCTCTCTTCTGTGATGGGTTCCACAGGTATTGGTCCCCCTTCTTGATGTGTTCACCAGTTACAGTCTCTCCTCTGTGATGAGTTTTTCAGTGTATAGCTCTTTTCTGTGATGGGAACCCTAAAGTTTGGTCCTCCTCTTGATGGCTTCCTCACTGACTCTCTGATCTGCATTATGGGTGCCTCAGTGACTGGGCTTCCCCTGTAATGTGTGCCCCAGTGACTAACCCTCTTCTGTCATGAATGCCACAGTTACCAGGCCTCCTCTGTGATGAGTTCCCCTGTGACTGACCCACTTCTTGGTTAGTATCTAGTGATTTGTCCTCCTTCAAATGGGTACCCCGTATCTGGACCTCCTCTGAAATGGGTGCCTCAGTTACTAGCTCTCCTCTATTATGAGTGCCTCAGTGAGAGGTTCTCATCTGTGATGTGTGCCCAAGTGACTATTCCTCCTCTGTGATGGGTACTCTGTAACTGGACCACCTCCAAATGGTTGCCACAGCAACTGGCCATCCTCCATGTTGGATGCCTCAGCAACTATTCACCTTCTGTGATGGAGATGACACTAACTTTGAATCTTAACTCATGACTGCCCCAATTACTGGTAATCAATTATGATCTTAGAGGCAGTGACTGAGCTCTCCTGATGGGTGCCTTAGTAACTAGCCCTCCTCTGTGATGGGTGCCACAGTGACTGGCTTTCCTTTGAGATGGTTGCTCCCATGACTGACTCTCCTCTGTGATGGGTGCCCAAGTGACTGGCTATCTTCTGGGATTGTTGCCCCAGTGGTTGGCTTTCTTCTCTGATTGGTGTACTAGTGAGTAGACATCTTTTGATATGGGTGCCTCGGTGTCTGATTATCTATGTAATATGTGCATCATTGACTGGAAATTCTCTGTGATGGGTGAAACAGGGTTTGCTCTATAATGGATGCCCCAGTGACTGACCCTCCTTTATTATGGGTTTTCCAGTTAATGGGCCTAATCTGTGGTTGGTGCCCCAGTAATAGATGCTAAATCCAAATGGTTGCCTCAGTGACTAGCCCTCCAATGTAATTGGTGTGTCACTTAGTAACCCTCTTCGTTAAAGTGTGCTCAAGTGACTAATTCTCCTTTGTGATGTTTGTATCTGTTACTATCTGTCCGGTGTGAAGGGTGACTAAGTGCTGACCTTCCTTTGTAAGTGATGTTCAGTGTCTGGCCCTTCTCTATTTTTGGTACTCTAATCACTGGCCCACTTTTGTGATGGGTGCCACAGACACAAGCTATCTTCTGTGATGCGTGTCGAAGTGAAAAGTCCTCCTCTGCTTTGTGTGCTTTTGTGACTGGCTCTCCATTGTGATGGGTGTCACAAACTGGCCCTGCTCTGTGATGGGTGTCACAGTGAATGCCCATCTGTGATGGGTTCCCTAGTGATGGTGCCTCCTGAGTAGTGATGGGTGCCACAGTGTCTATCCCTTGTGTCTCAATGATTAAGCCTCCCACAAAATTGGTGCTCCAATGATTACCCAATTTCTGTGATGGAAAATTAGTGACTGATCCTCTTCCAAAATGGGTGTCCCAATGACTTAATGTCTGCTCTGATGAGTACCCTAGTCCCAGTAAGTGACTTTCCTCTGTGATAGCTGCTCCAGCGACTGGACCTCCTCCATATTCATGTCCCAGCTACTGGACCTCCTCCATTGGGATGACCCAGGGACACTGTCTTCTCTGTTTTTGTGGCCCAGTGACTGGCTTCCTCCATATTGGATGCTCGAGGGACTAGCCATCAACTGCGACGGATTTCCCACTTACTGGTAATCTTTTTTAACATATGTCCCATTGACTAGCCCTCCTTTTCGATGTATATGCCAGTTATTGGGCACCCTTCCTAATATGTGTCCCTGTGATTAGACACCCTCTGTGATCGGTGCCCCCGTGACTGTCCTTCATACATGATGGGTGTCCCAGTGACTATTCCTCTTTTGTGATGGGTATCACTGTGACTGGGCCTCCTCCATATTTGGTACCCGAGTGATTTGGCCTCTACTGTGTTGATACCCCCTATGACAGGCCATCTTCTGTGGTGAATGCCACAGTGACTAGTGCTCTTCTGGTCCTAGTAACTTGTCCTCCCCCAAAATGGGTACCACAGTGACTAGCCCTCTTTTGTAATATGTGATGCATTTTTTGAGCCTCCTCCATAATGGGGGCCCCAGTGCTGGCCCTCCTCTGTGGTGGATATTCCAGTGAAAGAGTATCCTCCATAATAGGTGTTCCATTGACCAGAAATCCACTGAAATTGTTGTTGCAGTTACTGGCTTTCTTCTAAATTGGGTGCCCCAGTGACTATCCCTACTCTGTAATGAGTAACTTATTGACTAGCTCTCCTGTAGGATAGATGTCGCAGTGACTGGCTTTCTTTTTTAATTGATGCCCCAGTGACCGGGCTTCCTCTATAATGGATGCCTCAGTGACTCGTCTTCTGTAAACAATGCTCCAGTGACTGATCCTTGACTGTGATGGGTACCACACTGATGTGATCAGAATCCCACTGTATGTCCCTCTCCTAATGAATGTACCAGAGTTTGGCCATCCTCTGTGATGGGCGAGTCAATGACTGACCTTCTTCTGTAATGTGCACCTCATAGATTTGGTCCCCTTTGTGATGGGTGTCCCAGTGACTGGCTCTCCTGTGTTTTGGTTTACCCTGTGACTTGCTCTTTCTACTGTGTGCCTTGGTGAGTACTCTTCTGTAATGGATGGCCCAGTTATTTATCCACCACTATAATATATTCCCAGTGCTTGGTACTCCTCTTTTATAGGTATCCTAATGACTGGCTCTCCTCTTTGATGATTGCCCTGAACTGGACATACTCCATAATGGGTGCCACAGAGATTGGCCCTCCTCCATTCTGGGTGTCCCAGTTACTGGTCCTTCTCTATTATTGGTGCCCTAGTGAATAGCACTTCTGAATAATGTTTGTACCAGTGACTAACCTTTGTGTCTGGTGTCCCTCTGACTGGCTACCCTGTGTGTTGTGTGCCCCTGTGTCCGGCCCACCTCTGTAATGTCATACAGTACATGCTCTTCTCCATGACAGTTGTCCCAGTGACTGGACCTCTTCTGTGATGGGTACTTTTTTTTGTAATGGATGTCCCAGTGACTAGCCTCCTCTGTGATGCTTGCCTTGGTAAATGTTCCTCCTCTGTTATAGGTATCACAATTACTGGTCCTGCTTTGTGATGGGTAACTGAGCTACTTCTTGTCTTCTGTTATGGGTGCACTAGTGCTTGTCCCATCTTTGTGATGGATACCCCAGTGACTGTGATGGTTGTCCAAATGACTAGCCTCCCTCCAAAAGTGGTGCCCCTAACTCACCCTCCTCTGTGATTGGTGCCCCAGAGACTGAAATTCCTCTGTGATCATCGCATCTGTGACTGACTTCCAGTGACTGGCCTTCCTTCATATGGTTGTACCAGTTAAGGTGCCTCCTCTCTTATTCATGCATAGTGACTTGCCTTCCTCTATAATGATTGTCCAATGACTAGCCATCCTTTGGATGGGTGTCCCACTTACTGGGCCTCTTCCATAATGGGTGTCCCAGTGATTGTTCCTCCTTTGTGATGGGTGTTCTTGTGAGTGGGCATGCTACATAATGTGTATCACAGTGAAAGGGTCTCCCCATGATTGCTGTCCCCATGATGGCTTTCATATATGATGGGTGGTTCAGTTACTAGCCCTCCTCTGTGATGAGTGTCACAGTGACTGGGTCTAGTTTTTAACGGGTGTCTTATGACTGGGCATTCTCTGTAATTGGTGCCACCAATGACTGGTAATAAGCTGTGATTGGGGTCACAGTGACTAGCCCTCTTCTGTGAGAGATATCTTAGTAGCTGTGTCTCCTGAAAAATGGGTCACACGGTGATTAGCCCTCCTCTGTTATGCTTGCCCCAGCTCCTGGTCCTCCTCCATAATAGGTGTTCCTGTGATTGGCCATCCTCTGTGGGTATTCCAGTGACTGGGCCTCATTGAAAATCTGTGTTCCAAAGATTAGCCCTCCTTTGTGATGGGTGACCAAGTGACTGGCTTCTCACTGTGATAGATGCCCCAGTAATAGGGCCTCCTTTGTAATTGCTGACTTTCTGGCTGGCCCTCCTCTGTGAAGTTTGCCTGAGGGACTAACTCTCCTCTGTAAAAAATGCCCTAGTGATTGATACTTCTTGGTTATGAGTGCCACATTGATTAACTTTCCTCTGTGATCCTTGTCCCAGTAACTGTCTTCTACATAATCATTTCATCAGTGACCAGCCCTCCTCGATCAAGGATGCCCTAGTGAGTGTAACTCCTAGGCAATTTGTGGTCCAGTGACTGGCTGTCCTGGAAAATGAATGACATAGTGACTAATCCTTCGCTGTGATGGGTGCTCCAGTAACTAGGCCTCTTCCATAAAGGTTGCTCCAGTGACTAGCCCTCCTGTGTGATGGGTGTCCTAGTGACTGACTCTCCATGATAATGGGTATCCCAATGACTGGATCGCCTTTGTTATTGATGCCACAGTGACTAGATCTTCTCTGTGTGGATATTCCAGTGAACAGCCCTCTTTTGTGAAAGGTGCCTCAATGACCAGCCCACCTCTGTGATAGGTGACCCAGTTAATGGCTCTCTGCATTTATGGGTGCCCAAATTATGACCTCTCCTCTTTGATGGGTGCCCCAGTGACTGGCCCTCCTCTGAAATATGAACCCTAGTGACTTGCCCTCTTCTTTGATGAATGCACTAGAGACTGTCTCTCCTTTCTAATGGATGCCTCAATGACTGTCCCTCCATTGTGTGTTTTGCCTTATTGATTGGTCTTCCTTTATGAATGGTGCTCCACTGACTGGCTCTCCTCTATAATTTGTGCCCCACTGACTAGCACTCTTGTAAAGGATACCCCAGTAATTGGCCTCCTCTGGGTTGAGATCCCCAGTGACTAGATCTCCAATGTTGTGTGTGACCCAGAGAATGGTTGCCTATGTATGGGTGTCAAAGTGACTATCATCTGTAATGGGTGCACCAATGATTAGGATTCTTCTGTGATGGATGCCCCAGTGACTGGACTTCCTCCATAATTGGGGTCCCAGTGAATGGCCCTTTTCTGCAATGGGAGTCCCAGTGATTGATCCTTTTCAATAATGTGTGCACCATTGTCGAGGCCACTTTTGTGAATAGGTGTAACATTTATTGATTCTCCTCCAAAATAACTGCCCAAGTGACTTTCCTCCTCTGTGATGCATGATATAGTAAATGACCCTGATCTGTGATGGGTATCTCAGTGATTCCCCCTTCCTCATAATGAGTGTCCCGTTACTTGCTCTCTTCTGTGAAGGGTGCCTCAGTGTGTAGTTTCCTCTGTTATGAGTGCCTGAGAGAATGGTGATCCTCTGTGATTGGTGCCTCAGTGATTATCTGATCTCTGTTGGTGCCCCATTGACCAAACTTTCTATATGAAGAATGACCCAGTGACTAACCCTTCTCTCTGATGGGTTCCTCAGGTACCAGGCTTCCTCTGTTATGGGTGATCCAATGACCGGTTCTCCTCTGTGATCAGTGCCCCCAGTGATTGGTCCTTCTCTAAATGGGTGCCCCAGAGTCTGGACCTCCTCTGGAATGGATGCCTCAGTTACTTGCCCTCCTTTATAATGGATGTTCAGTGACTGGCTCTCCTCAGTGATCGATGACCCAGTGTTGTGTACCACACTGACTTTGCCTCCTTTGAAATGACTGCACCTTTTACTGGCCATTTTCTGTGATCAGACCCCCAGTAACAAAGCCATTCTAATGGGTACCCTATTGTCTGTCTATCCACTGTGATGTGTACCTCTGTAACAGATTCTTGTTTGTGATGGGTGACACAATGACTGACTCTTGTGTGTGATGGGTGCCCCAGTGACTGGATTTCCTATATCATGACTGTCAGTGACAGGCTGTACTCTCTGATGGGTGCCTCAGTGAGTAGACTTATTCTGTGATTGGTGCCCCAGTACCTGGCCTTGCCATAAAATATGCACCCTAGTGACTGACTGACACTTCTTCTATGATGGGTGCTTCAGTGACTGTCTCCTATAAAATATGTGCGTCAGTGACTGACACTCCTCTGTGATGGGTTCCCCAATCCTAGCACCTTAGTTACTAGTCCTCCTCTGTGAAGGGTGCCTCAGTGACAAGTCTTCCTCTGTGATGGGTGCTCTGTTGACTTGTCCTGCTCCTAATGGGTACTCCAGGGACTGACCCTTTTCTCTGATGGGTACCACAGTGACATTTCCTTCTCTGTGATGACTGCCTCAGTTACTGGTTCTTCTCTTTGACCAGAGCTCAAGTGATTGAGCTCTCCTAATGCATGGCCAAGTGACTGGTCATCTTCTGTGATCAGTACCTTAGTGACTAGCCCTGGACTGATGTGTATTTCAGTGCTACCTCTCTTTTGTGATGGGTGCCCCAGTGAATGACTCTCCTCTGTGATGGTTGTTATAGTAA
>CAUYQG010244255.1:0-15317 GCA_963574415.1 Tarsius wallacei
CTCCCACCTCAGCCTCCCAAAGTGCTGAAATTATAACACTTTGTAATGCTGGTGTGAGCCACCATGCCCAGTCAAGCTTCCTCATACTATTAAACAAACTAAATTATTGAAAAATTCTAAATTGAAGCTTAAGCCAATGTTCATATATTCTCTTTATTCTATTTTTTCTCAATTGAGGTGAAAAATACGCAATGTATTATTACATGGAGCAGCAGTTAATAATAACAAAGATTAGACAAAGCACAAACATGAGTCATTTCCTAATTATCCGCATGATAGATATTTTCTGGAATGCTTTTCCTTTTTAATGTACATTTTCATAAATAATGATATTTTTGTGGACTGTGACCAAGTAGTTCCCAGAGTTCCTCTTTGAGAACATGAGAAATATGAAAATAATTTCCAATTTGTCTTCATTGTCTTGGTCAAATAGAAAATGCCAAGTGCAGCTTTCATACGTTGAATGGATATGATTAGGTAGAAAAGAATGTGGTTTTGAAACCACATCCTTGAAAGCTAAACACCTAATGCCCGTGCATATACACACATGATGTCATATCCTATGCCATTTATACAGTTTTACTCATTATTTGGATAATAATTGTCAAAGTTCTAAATGTGGTACATTTATCCTATTCCAATTAATGCAATTGAATTTCTGTAATACCTCTTTGTCTACAAACTAGCAAAATCATAACTGAGCCATTTATACAGGTAGAAGCAATATTAAAGTGAATTTTTAAAAACCAGCAGAAGGTACTATCTCAGTCTGTTTTGTACTGTTATAAAAGAATACCACATACTGGGGAACTTATAATGAACCAACATGTATTTAGTTCACAGTTTTTGAGACTGGGAAGTCCAAGATTGAAAACTCTCCCATCTGGTGAGAGTTTTCTTGCTGCCTCAAAACATGGTGGAAAGTGTCATGTGGGTAGAGAAAGAGGGGCCCAGACTCACTTTTATAACAAACCAACATCCACTGTAAGGACATTAATCCATTTAAGGGTGGGCGAGCTCTCATGACCTAAACGCCTACCATTAAGTCCCACCTGTCAATATTATTGCACTGGGCTTGAGTTTCCAAAACATGGGCATCGTGAGATGCACTCAAACCATAAGAGGTACCATTTTAAGTCAAAAAATGTAACTTTTTGCCAAAACCACATAATAGTCAGATGACATTTCTCATCTCATCAAAGTAGATCGCCAGTCAAATTATCCCAGAAAGTAATTTAACAAAAGCTTCAGATAATGAATACTCTTTTTCTGTTTGTTATTGACCTACTGAAACTATGGCAGAATCTCAACTTCTGTATCCAAAAAACAGGGGCAAGTCTTGGCATCTCACTCAGCATTTCTTTTTTCTTTACTTTTTTTTTTTTTTTGAGACAAGGTCTCCCTCTGTTGCCAAGGCTAGAGTGCAGTGGCACCATTGTGGCTTACCACAGCCTTAACGTCCTGGGCTTAGGTCATCCTTCTGCCTGAGCCTCCCAAGAAGTTAGGACTATAAGCACGAGGCACCTTGCTTGGCTAATTTCTAAAATTTTTTTTGTAGAAACGAGATCTCTCTATGTTGCCTAGGCTGTTGTCAGATTCCTGGGCTCAAGCAATCCTTCAATTTTGGCCTCTCAGGCATGAACCACTGTGTCTGGCCCTCACGTTCAGTATTTCTATGAGTGACTCCATGATGATTATAGGATGCTTTTGTTTTCAAGTGAGAGTCACTTAATGATATTTAAGTTGTCAATTTTTTCATGTAGTTTAGCTTGTAGTATAAACCTGAAACATTAAGAAATGAAGGATATTTCAGAATTTGATAGACAGTATACCTATTGATCCCATATTGGATGGAAAGCCAACTCAATTTTAAAAAAAAAGGTCTGGTGTAGTCATGTTCTCAATCAGAGTAGATAAGTTCTTCTCTGAAAATAGTTCCATGTTCTTGATAGTGAATTATTCCATGTAGAATGCCTTCATATACCAAAGAGATGATCCAAGCAAAGTGTGTTGGGGAGAGTGATGTGTTTGCAGGATGGTAACTAGTCCAGGTTGACTAGGGCAGAGAAGTATTAGCAGAGGGAAGCAGGAGAGCAGAGGACATTGATGGATGTTACCATGTTACCATATACATTCTTTATCATTAATAAAACGACATGGAAAATATGCTAAATAAAGAAACACTGGAAAGTTTAGAAAAGTGAATAAAAATATTTTAATATGCCTTAATAATTTCTATTAAAAAATTTTAAAAGTGTAGATGACAAAAAGAGAAACTATGTTCCATTTTAAGGACTATTAAATATACTATTAAAACTCTTTGTCATCATGTGCAATCTATTTTTCACAGTTTCTTAAACTGAATAGAAGTGGCTATCAACAAAGTAACTTCTTTTGACTGATTGTTCTAACCTTCTGCTATATTCAATCAGATTTCTTTGGCTTTATAAATTGAAACTACATGCTTTTTGTGTGGTGGGTCAAACTAAATCTCATGTTCAAAAAAAAAAAAAGAGAGAGAGAAAGGAAGAAAAGAAAATGAGAAAAATAAATAAAAGAGAAGGAAAGATGATAGCGTTGCCCTCTTGTGGCTATTTCAAAGACAAGGTAGATATTTAGAGAGGCCTGAGGTATGGAGTATCTTTTCCAGTCAGATGATTTGGTCCTGGAAATTTTGGAAAGCCTCTTTTTTTTGGTCAGTTTAAGAATGCCACTGGACCAGTTAGCTGTGACCCCTCTGAAGTTCCATCTTGCGTCAGCTGTAGGAGATGCAGAGTAATGCATAGGGAGTCTGGTGTTTGGGACCAGGATTCTGTTTTCACTTTGATGCTCAGTAAGTCACTTATTCATGTCTTCAGTTGACTTTTTTTTTTCTTTTTTTGTGAGACAGATTCTCACTCTGTCACCCAGGCTGGAGTGCAGTGGCACACTCAAGGCCACCGCAGTCTTGACTTGCTGGGCTCAGGTGGTCTTTCCACTTCAGCCTTCCAAGTAGCTGGAACTACAGGCACAGGCCACCACATCCAGCTAATTTTTTAATTTATTCTAGAGACGAGGTCTCACCACGTTGCCCAGGCTAATCTCAAACCCATGAGCTCAGGCAATCCTCTCACCTTGGCCTCCCATTGTGCTGGGATTATAGGTGCAAATTACCATGCTGGCCTTAAATTGTCTCTTAAGAAGCAGAAGCTCAGTTCCCTTGTGCAGACCCATTTCATTTTTTATATTCGGTGTGTCTGAGGTCTACTCCCCTCCTCCAGGTCCATTATCTATTATTGAAAGCCTTCTAGGCGGGCTCGGTGGCTCAGCCTGTAATCCTGCGCCTTGGGAGGCTGAGATGAGTGGATTGCCCGAGTCCGCGGGTTCGAGACCCGCCTGGGCAACTTGGTGAGACCTCATCTCTACAAAAAATCAAAAAACTAGCCGGGCGTGGTAGCGCGCACCTGTAGGTCCAGCTACTTGGAAGGCTGAGGCGGAAGGATCGCCGGAGCCCAGCAGGTCAAGGCTGCGGTGGCCAGGAGCGGCCACTGCACTCCAGTCTGGGCGACAGAGACTCCAACTCAAAAAAAAAAAAAAAACAATACTCCAGAGATGTGACTACATGGCCTTTTTTCATGTCTATTATCTTGACTATGCCCTACACTGGTTTGGTTACCCGGTCATTTATGTATTCATCTGGACATAAGGAAGGTCACAGATGCTCAAATGCTTGGAAACCATTCTAATGGACTGTAATTTAAGGAAGAGATTTCATCTTATTTGTCTTTGTATCCTTAAAGGGTAATACAAAGTCTGACACTTGGTAGATACTCAATAATTGCTTATTTAGTGGAAATTAATAAAATACCACATTTTTATGATCTCATTGCAGTACTCATATATAGTAAGATTCAGAAATAATTGTGGGCCTTCTGGAATTGCATCATCACTCACCTAGAAATTCATGGATGTGAACCACAGTTCTCTAGGTTAGGGTTGTTGAAAATAATAAAAAGTAATAATAGAAATTTATTTTAGCCGGGCTCGATGGCTCAGCCTGTAATCCCACGCCTTGGGAGGCTGAGGTGAGTGGATTTCCTGAGCCCGCGGGTTCGAGACCCGCCTGGGCAGGCGAAACCTCATCTCTACAATAAATCAAAAAAATTAGCCGGGCGTGGTAGCGCGCGCCTGTAATTCCGGCTATATGGAAGGCTGAGGCGGAAGGATCGCCGGAGCCCAGCAGGTCGAGTCTGCGGTGGCCGGGAGCGGCCACTGCACTCCAGTCTGGGCGATCGAGTGGGACCCCAACTCAAAAAAAAAAAAAAAAATTTATTTTATGCTATCTAATTATTTATCTGATAACTCATGTAATCTTCATACCTATAACACGTAATATGATCTCAGTTACAAAGAAGAAAAAATGGATCACAAGGCAATTATGTAACTTTGTTCAAGGTCCTACAGCAATGAAATGTAGAGTCAGGATTTGAACTCAGGAGTTTGATTTCAGAGTTCAGGGGAAGCTTGGTTGGAAAACTTAAAATAGCTTTGCCAAACATTCAGGGTTCACAAATAGAGAGTATTTCGCTCCTTTCCTCCAGAAGGGTTTGTGGACAAGCTAGGACTGGAGGATGATTAACAGTTGCAGAAATAGTTAAGACATTGAATATTTAATTTTTATTAATAAGTTACCAATGCTATAGTTAAATAGTATGTCATGTGTGTCACAATACTAATGTGCTTTTCCAGAAACCTAAACCCTATATTCCAATTTGATATTAAGAAATACATCATTGAAAGAAGGAAGAGGCCGAAACACAACCTTGGAGTCCCAATGCCTACTGGTCTATAGTCTCTTGTAAGCTACATATAAAAGACTAATAGCTGAACCCATTCAAACATACATATCACAGTCTTTTCATTGCAGACACCTTCACAATCAATTCAGCCCAATGAGGAAAAGCCCATCAATCAATCAGCCAGACAGTTAATCAAAACTCACACTAAAAGGTCTACCAAGTCAGGGTTTTGTAAAGGAATTTAACTTTGATTAGTTGAACACCAACAATGCCTAGGTTTTAAGAGTTGGGGTGCTCCCAAATAGAGGATAGAGCTACCTTCTTTTCTGTGAAATAGCTTGTCCCGTGTTATTCAAAACAAGATCGGTCAATCAATCTAGTTTCTGAAATGCAATTATTTCCAAATGTTTACAAATAGCTAAGTATAGAAAAGAGATAACAGTGCAATAACAGAGTGTGTTCATTTTGTTCTTTGTAAATTTTTACAGAAACATGTTACAGATAGAAAAATGAGAGCTTTAAATGACTCTAAACCACTAAAGAACAACTATACATAGAGGAAGAAATGAGATGAGGCAAACTTGTGCCAGCCAAATGACTTTTCCCTTTCTCACTTAACACAAATTCAGGTAGCAAAATTTGTGCTTTTGTCAAGTCTCAAACTTGTCTGTGTCTTTTCCAAAGAAATCTCCAAACTTGACTGTAAGCTGCACAAACGCACCAAAAAAAATAAAATAAAATAGAATTCTGCAAACTCATCACCTCCCACAAGCTTGTATCTCATTTTAAATGTTCTTTTGGGATACAAAACTCTTTGTTGTTAGTCAATAAGACCCATGAGCATTTATAAATATATGTCTAAATAAGTTATAAATTCCATTGCACATCACACCTAATAGGGATAATCTGCAATCCTAAAATCAACTGAATAAGTGTCCCTGAACTAGGGAGGATACTTAGAAATTAGAGGCAGAAACCATATGGAAATTTTAAAAGGTAATTAACACAGAAAATAAAATATGCCTATCACTAAAAAATGTAATTCCTGTTTTAAAATATTTGAATAACCTTAATATTTATAGCTTAATTTCATTAACTTATAATGAATTCCAATCTATTTCTCAAGAAAATCTTGCAATACTAGCCCCAATTAGTAATATTTCAAAAGGAGAAAATGCAAAATGCAACTGCTACTTTGGCTGTATGCAGATAAATCTTCCCACCCCACACTCTTCATGAGGAAGGTAAGAGTTGAATTATATTTCTAAATCTATGCTGACAGTTAAAGCCCACTCCACCACCACTGCATTTTGTGGGAATCAAATTACAAAAAGGTGTTATCACCCCTTCTAACATGTGCTATACACAAAGTCCTTTTATCACCCAAATGAAGGGTGGTGAACAGTAAGAGTATTACTAAATCCTTTGCCCCTTATTCAGTCTAATGTTATATCTAGTGCATTTCATGGTGCTCCTGGAAATCTGGAGGTTAGGAGACCCTGTAGGCTGCTAGTGGGAGCCCCTGAAATAACCTTATAGATTCCAGGGATGTCCGGGGTGAGACACAGGGTCTCACTGTTAAAAGGTCAGTCAGAAATAATGGCTCTGCTAGGAACAAACAAGTATAGAAGGCATCCTGAAAACTAAAAGACCTTCTACTAAACCTTGCCTTTCCTCCATGTATTTTGGTAAGCACTTCCCTGTATATACTATCCAACAATGACCATGCTTCTTATTCATCCTAGATCACAAGACCAGATAGAAAAGTTGTTATGATCCTTTCTTCTCTTTGAAACTCCAAGTCTATTATTCCTCCATTATTGTTCTCAAGGTTCTCTAGATTGGTTCAGGTCACTGACTTTAAACCAAATTCATGAAGTGGTAACACTGGGAATCCTTGATGATAAGGGAGCCATCTTAGAATAAATTACAAAAGAGAACAGGTATACCAAGTCCCAGAGAGAGAGAGAAGGATAGACAAAGGGCATATATCAGATTCTGCTTTGGTTTTTGCCCTAAGTACCCAGCAGACACTTGTCTTGACTCATTCTGCTCTGCTTCCATTTTTTGACCTGGTACATCTTCTCTACTTAATGGGACCCTCTCTCACTGCTTAATTCCAGCTTGTGTATCCTGGTAGCCCTTCATGACTGACTCCTTTAGCTGGGCATATGGGAAAGTGGCTAAGCTTCTGTTAAGACCCTTCTGCTTGGGACTGCTTTAGCAATTTGATCCCAGCTGGTATTTCCCCAATTTCCCTGTCTTTCTACTAAATGGGTGGGTTCCTGTGAGCCAGTGCTTCCTTCAGTTTGGAAATTTTTGTTCATCCCATTCTCTTTTGTGAATCCCTTCAGAGTTGATACCAACTCTTCCTCTCCTTTGATGTCACATAGTGGACTCCCTAAAGTGTGCATTCAAGAAATGTTTTCTTAATGAATAACAGATAATTAGTATCTCATTCTTCACCATGATTTTATTTTCAGCCAGGGATATAAGCACTCAGCAAAGTCAGGAAGCATCAAGGCTGTAGTCTTTAATCTTTAGGTGTCTTTTAGACAGAAAATAAATGTACAAATTTTAGGAAATCAATACTTTTTCTAAGTCAAACCACATGTGGAGCTGGGTACATACATTTTAGGGGTGACTTTTTTCTTTATTTTTACCATCAGATTTTCTTATAGCACTTATTTTATGCATGGAGTTGTTTGCATCCTCCAGAGTCTCAGGGACCATGACATTTTGCAAGGAGGGCAGTCAACTATCTGAATGTCCAGTTGAGGCCTCTGAACCAGGCCATGAAGGATGAACATTTGGGAGATAGGGTGTCCCCAAGGTCATCACTCTCACATTCTATCTTTTTTCCTGTTTTACAGAATGAAAATGGAGTGAGAGAAACAATGTGATATAAATTCTAAAAGATAAACAAAATCACTGAAGACCAAACCTTTTTTTTTTTTTTTTTGTCTAAAACCAAGAGAAACTAAAATGCCCTTGCCAAGATCCCTGAGCTTCTGAAGGAAGAAGTTGAGTTTCAACCTTGGGGTGGAGTTCAGGTAAGGACGGGTGAGAGGCCTCTTGAAGGAAAGCCTGAAGCAAAATAGCTTTGCTCTGCCACATTCAATGCCTCAGAGGGAAGAAAAGCCTGTCATCAAGCTAGACTGCACTCAGCTAATCCACTGTTAGCCTGGTGCAGACGCCCTATCTACAGCTTTCTCAAACGCGAGTCAGCCTTCACAGTGACGCACACTAGGTGACACAGAGTTTTCTAGATCCTTCCCTGTCAGGAATGACATATCTGTCATTGATTTTCCACTCTGTCACCTATGAGCTGCCTAGCTTTTTAAGCTACGGACCCTCTCTGTGCCTCAGAGGCCTCAATGGTAAAGTGGAGACAATAATAGTAGCAACCTCATAAATGATTTCATACATGTCGAGCTTTTCAAATAGGACCATAGTACGGAAGATTTTTATGCATATTAGGTATTGCTGGCATGGTGCTTTATGTTTTCCAAAGCATCCTGCATACATCATTTATCTGATTATCGTGGATACTGTATAACAAGCTAGTGAGGTAAGAATCTATCCCATTAACCATATCAATAAATTCATACTCAAAATTTAAGTGACTATGACTTGTCCAACTTGGTATCACTACCAAATGGTGGAACCAAGACTGTGCCCAAATCCTTTCATATCTGAAGCAATGCTCTCCTATCATACTATGCTGGCTGAGTTAAATGAAACATTCCTGGAGTTACCCAGGAAGACCAGTCTGTGAGTTCCCCTAGTCTCAGTCTTGATCCTAAGGTGTTGGGGTGGCAAGAGTAAAAGAGGTACAGTCTCTCCAGTACCTGGTTATGGACTGTTTATATTATATTGATGATTATGACGACTATTGGTAACTATTATTACCTATCATGTAAGAAACCCGATCACTTCCCAGATTGTATAATCATAGGAAATAATAAATAGTTGTTGTTTTATGCCACTAAATTTTAATGTGGACTGTTACATAGCAACAGATAACAGGAAAACCCCCAAAGTCTTCAATAACCTTTTCTAACATTTTCAGAGATCATTAAATGTTTGTGAAAACAAATGAATGGGACTAATCCCTACCCAGGCTAGCATGAGTCAAAAATGTAAGCATGGATATGTGGAGGCAGAAAGGAACACGAATAAACATCCCTGTCTTTCAGAAAATACAAGGCCTTCCCTGGATTAGGAAAAGGGAATGACCCAGTTTACCCAGACGTCCGAGAGATATCTGCTTTCTGCAGGCCCAACATTTCCCTTAAAGAGCTACCAAAGAAAAAGTGAAACTCTCTGTCACTTGGAAGCTCATTTAACTCATTAAAACGGGAGGCAAATCAGTGATATGGTTGAAAGCACAATTTCTAGAGTCAGAAGTCTGGGTTCTATGCCTGGCTTCGTTTTTTACAAGCTGTGAAATCTTGGCCAAGTTGCTTAAGTTCTCTGTGTCTCTGAAAAAAATAGAAATATTAATAGCTTCTATTCCATATGAATAATAAGTTAAATCATGCAGTATGCTTAAGAGAGTACCTACTATTTAGTAATGCTCAAAAAGTGTTGGCTATTAATATTAATGCAGATTTTCCAACATTTTATTGCCTGTCTACTTTACCATGAAGTGACTTAACTCAGCTTTATAACAACTCAACAGTCCCAATAAGATTTGTAACTTGTTAAAGATCCATGATCCTTTAGACACTACTCAGCAATGTCACATATTTAAAATGTCTCCCAGACTCTTGTCTTTTTATCCCTAAATTTTAAGCATACTAAGATATATATATCCATATAAACATACATGCTGCCTTCCATTCTTTCTTCCCAAATTCGGATCTTTATATGACTTCATTCTACTCATTAATAAACATATTCCACAATTTTCCAGACCATTCACTCTTATCTTCCTATTCACAATTCCCTTTGAAATTGCCACATAATAATGAATATATTAACCTTTATCCTCTATGTTTCCTTAAATATTCCATTATTTTTCTACTTTCTGAAATGACACCTTCACACACATTTCTCATCCTCAATCTTCCTGCCTGCTGTTTTCTTCAGACTGATCCCCAAACTGCTAATCTACCTACTCTAAACACACTCCCTCAAATTTGTTATGCTTTTTAGTAATATTATGCCACCGCATTTCCCAAAAGTTTCATCTGCTCTCTTTGCTCCCATTCAAATACCTTTACTTCTGACTTCTACTTCCACAATATTTTAGATACTTCCTTTAAAATGCACAAAGTATAAGTCTCAATGTGTGTTTGTGTATGTGGCATAGGTATGGTGAGTGTGTATGTGTGTGCTCATACCAGTATATGAGCTTTCATGCTTCTCATCCTCCAAAATCTCTGTCATATCTGATGCTGTGGCCTCCACTTTGATGCGGCATCTGTGACACTGTGCTATTCTTTTCCCTTCTCTTCCTGTTTCTCTTCCACTCAAAGTCAGCATAAAATGAGCAAAAGTGAACAAAAAGTTTGATTTCACTGTCTGTTAGCCACATCCATCACACTCTTCAGTCCTCCTGAGGATGGATGATCCCACATGTGATTAAGAAGTTGCCCTGTTCTTTTTTTTCCAAATTGGCAAAAGTTATATTTAGGGAGTCAGAAAAGAAAAATAAATCATTATATTAAAGGCATTATTTATTTTTTATCATTACACTACATCACTGGTATAATAATGTAGTATCAATTATTACACTAACGATAACATGGACAAAATGAATAATCATAATAAGCCATACATAGTAAAGTTGTAGGATATTTCTGGCTATAAACTTGTCAAAAGTTAATAAGAAAATAATAACATTCACTATTGTAAGACAGAGTTCTGGAAATATGTATTCTGATAACATTGCTGTTGAGGTCTAAATTGGTATAGTCTGTCTGGAGGTTGAGGTCTAAATTGGTATAGTCTGTCTGGAGGTAAGTTTTTCAATATGCCTCAGAAATCTCTTAAAATAGGTTTATGTTTTTACCATGCAATTCTACTTTGGGGTTCACTCGGTCTGAGGCTCCTGTGGGAGATATTACCCAGAACTGCTATCCTAGATACTGACTCCTCACACCCAAGACCCTAACCGATCCTACTCCTAGATTCTTAAGGATGTTTCTCACAAATTTTGATGACATGCCTGGAGAGTTATCATACCTGGTATAGCTGCTAAAATATTCTATGCTCAATAACATTATGGATATTTTATTTTAGTATGTGTAGACCTTAAAATATTATGAAATTATGTGAACCATTCATTTAATCTTTTGTTAACCCAATAGAAAAAATGCATATATACATGTATATCTATGTGCATTGACAGCAAGATTATCATAGAAACAAAATTTTATCGCAATCATAATGAGAGAGAAACCACTAAGTCCAATTTTACAAAAAAGAAAATGATTCCCGAGATCCTATTAATAGTTCATTTTCTGAGATTTGCCTCTGCTTTATATGACTCAGTTTTGTGTCCTCACTACTAAACACAAGAACTTTCTTTAAAATAAATATCGTAAAGATTCTTAAGCATAATTTTATTATGTTTTGGCATAATATATTTTTTATGTAAAGATATAGTTGATATTTTAGCATGCCAAGGAAAATTGCAGTCAATATATGAATATTTCTCTGTACACTCATTTTAAAATAAAAAATCAACTCTAAACAGCACCAATTTTGAAAGGTACAAGTTGATGAATATTGACAAGTGTATATACTAGTGTGACCTCCATTATCAAAATACAGAACATTTCCACCACAGCCAAAATTTCTCATGTGCTCCTGCAACATTTTAATTTAATAAACAAGTTGTAGAAAACAGAAGAAGTATGGAAGAAGCTTATTCATTATGAAAAAAAGTTGAGCATACAATAAAAAATTATACACATTTATTGAACACCCACTTTGAACCATATGCTATACCTGAAGAATACAATAGAAAGTGAGCATAAAGCTTATCTGGGTATCTTAGCTATTAAGGGAAATAGCAGTATATCTCCTTATCAAAAGATGGAAAACATACTAATTCATTGTATGAAACAAATTTTTTCATTCCCCCTTGTTTTATGAATGACATTAGGGGCCAGGAACAAAAATAATAAATAATATTTTCAACAACCATTTTAAGTAAAATATAGATATATGACATTTTCACAAATTATTTTATAGTAAAATATTAACTATTAATATTGGAAACCATGAAGCCATGGCATGAGAAGACTATTCCCTTGTATGGTTCAATTATCAAGTTTTACGGAGATATGAATTAAGATAAGAAAGCATGATACTTAGACCATTTATCACAAATAAAGCATTGTCTCATCTGACTTTGTGAGTGTCACATCAACTTAGGATACAGATTGCCAGGTGTATGGGCAGGACCTTCTCCCAGCCCCATTGAGGGATATCTGATTGGAAAGCCTTTTCTCAGTAAGCAGGTATGGATGTGCTCTTACACTCATCTACTTCCCAGGAGCAAAACCAAAATGGAACATGTAAGAAGTTTTTTTGACCTTCATGTTATGCATGCCATTTTGTAGAGGAATAATTATGCCTCAAGGGGCACTGGAACAGAAGCCCAAAAGTGAGTCACAGCAGTTTGATTCTTTAAAGGAAGCTGGGTACCTCATAAACAAAGCCAAATGCTTTGACTGCCTGAACCATCTGCATCATAACAGTGGCCATGCTAAAACCAGACTGTTCCTGTGTTCAATAGGTCCTGAGTACCTGGAAAAACTGAGCCATACTCTTTTTATCATCTAGAGCAAGCCTGTGCTTTCTGCAAAGTAGTGATACTCATTTATGATCCTTTCTGCACTACGTGTCAATGTTTATTTTCAGCCTCATATTGACCTGCATAGAGATTAGTCCCATTCATTGGTTTTCTTAAATATCCAGTTCCATTCTAGAATGTCTGACAATTAAGCTTGTGAATTCATTCTAGAAAAAGTGCTACATACCTCACTGCTAAATGTCACTACAGTCACCTTCGAAGTACTCCCCTTGGGAAGCTATGCTTTGATGCTGGTGTTTGGTCCACCCATCAAAGCAAGTTTGCAACTCTTTTCCTGGAATGATCTCCATATCTGTCATCATGAGAATGTTGGAGTTTGAATTAGAGCAACAAAAAACACTAAATTTCTTATTAAAGAATGGAAGCGAAATCGGGGACTCATCAGTCGAAGCTTATGAAGACAATGCCATGAAGAAAATGGCAGTGTACAAATAAATCAAATGTTTATCTGAGGGGAGATAAAGCATCACTGATGAAGAGAAGTCAGGACAGCAAATAATGAGCAGCACTGATGATAACATTGCAAAAATTTGTCAAATTGTGCATCAAAATAGGTGGCTGACTGTGAGAAGCATCGTAGCCAAATAAACATTGATAAGCAGAAAAAAATCTTACCTGAAAATCTTGACATGAGAAAGGTGTGCAAAAATGGTCCCAAAGGAGTTCTTTCATCACAATAATGCACCAGCTTACACAGCACTGTCTGAGAGGGAGTTTTTTAGCCAGTAAACAAATAACTGTATTGGAACGCCTTCCCTACTAACCTGACCTGGCCCCCAATTACCTTTTTCTTTATCTGAAGTTAAAGGAAATTTTAGAAGGAAGACATTTTGATACCATTCAAGACATTGAGGGTAATATAACATCAGCTCTGATAGTCATTCCAGAAAAAGAATTCCAAAATTGATTTGCTGGGTGAACAAAGTGCTGGCATCAAAGCTTCCCAAGGGGACTACTTTGAAAGTGACTGCAATAATATTCAGCAATGAATTGTGCAACACTTTTTCTAGGATGAGTTCATGAACTTAATTGTCAAACATCATAAGATTGGGAAAAGTCATTGAAGATATTGGGGACTTGTTTCTGATCTATTGCCATATAATAGTCCACATTAAAACTTGTTGCATTAATGAGATCCAGAACCTCAGTGTGACTCTTGACCAAATGGACTTAATTGATACCTACAGAACACTCCACCCAACAACCACAGAATATATATTCTACTCATCACCGCATGGAATGTACTCTAAGAACAACCACATACTTGGCCATAAATCAAGCATAAACAAATTTCAAAAGATCGAAATTTTGCCATGAACCTTCTTGGACCACAGTGGAATAAAAATAAACATTAACACCAACAAGTTTACCCCAAAGCCTACAAAGACATGAACACTAAACAGTAGGATGCTAAACAACTCCTGGGTCAATGATTAAATCAAAACAGAGATTAAAAGATACCTGGAAACAAATGAAAATGAAGAAATAACTTACCAAAATCTCTGGGATGCCATGAAAGCTGTAGTAAGAGGGGAATTCACATCTCTGTAAACGCACATGAAGAAAGTGGAAGGATCACAAATTAACAGCCTAACAAGTCACCTTAGAAAGTTGGAAAAGCAAGATCACCAAAACCCTAACTTTAGCAGAAGAATTCAGATCACCAAAATAAAAGCTCAAATCTGGGACATTGAAGACAAAAAAAAAACAATGAAACAAAGCTGGTTCTTTGAAAGGATAAACAAGATTGATGGTCCCCTAGCTAGACTCACCAAGAAAAAGAGAGAAAAAGCCCAAATAAACACAATCAGAACACAAAAGATGAAGTCACATCTGACCATGAAGAAATACAGAAGATCATTAGAGACTACTATGTGCACTTGTATGGAAACAAACTTGAAAACCTTAAGGAAATAGAGGAATTTCTGACATCACACAACTTGCCTACATTGAAACAAGAAGAAATTGAGACCCTAAACAGACTAACACAATCAAGAAAATTGACTATGTAATAAGAAAACTGCCTACTACAAAAAAGCCCTTGACCAGATGGTTTTCCAGCAGAATTCTATAAGACATTTAATGAGGAACTGATACCAATCCTACTGAAAGTATTCCAAGCAATTGAGAAAGATGGAACTCTCTCCAAATCACTTTATGAAGCTAACATCACATTGATACACAAGCCAGGTAAAAACCCAACAAAGAAAGAGAACTACAGGCCAATAACTTTGATGAATATAGATGCTAAAATTCTCAACAAGATCCTAGCAAACCGGATTCAACAACACATCTCAAAAATCATCCATCATGACCAAGTAGGCACCATCCCTGGGACGCAAGGCTGGTTCAACATTCGTAAGACCATAAATGTAATTAAATACATCAACAGACATCAAAATAAAAACCACATGATTATATCATTAGATGCAGAAAAAGCTTTTGATAAAACCCAGCACCCCTTCTTGATAAAAACCCTAGAACATCTAGGCATACGTGGAACATACCTCAAAATAATAAAAGTCATCTACAATAAACCCACAGCCAGCATACTTCTAAACAGACAGAAATTGGAACCATTTCCCCTGAAAACTGGAACAAGACAAGGATACTCACTCTCACTCCTCCTGTTCAATACAGTATTGGAAGTCCTGGCTAGAGTAATCAAAAAACAGTAGGCGATCGGGGGTATCCAAATAGCAAAAGAG
>CAUYQG010244256.1:0-11630 GCA_963574415.1 Tarsius wallacei
CAACTTGTCAAGACCTCTTCTCTACAATAAATCAAAAAATTAGCCGGGCATGGTAGCGCGCGCCTGTAGTTCCAGCTACTTGGAAGGCTGAGGCAGAAGGATCGCTGGAGCCCAGCAGGTCGAGGCTGCGGTGGCTGGGAGCAGCCACTGCACTCCAGTCTGGGTGACAGAGTGAGACTCCAACTCAAAAAAAAAAAAAAAAACAAGACCCAGGCTTCCAGACACAGGATGGAGGAGGGAAGAAAGACAACGAGAAGGAATAGAGTGCCCCTCCCCTCTGCTGGTTTGTGGGGTCATGGGTCTGGTCCAAGATGGCTAAAGTAAAAACAAAAAAACTTTTTAACTGAGTAAGAAAGTGAAAATTTTATGGAGATTGATATGAATTTATTAGTACCTGAAAATAGGCCCTTTAAAATGCCTAGACAGTGGCCAGGCATGATGACTTATAGATATTACAAAAAAGAAACCATGTCCATTTGCACATGACATGATTGCCTGCATAGAAAATTTAAAGAGATCTACAAAAAAGAAAACCTCTCAGAACTAATAAGTGCATTCAACAAAGTCATAAGATACAAAATTACACATAAATCCTTTGTATTTCAGCATATGAATAATGAGAACGTAGAAATAAATTAAAAACCATACCATTTACAAATGCTCCAATAAAAATTAAATTCTTACAGGTATACTTAACAAAACATGCAGAACATGTATGCTAAAAATTACAAAATTATGATTAAGAAATCAATGACCTAAATAAATGGAGAGACATATTGGGTTCATGGATTAATACACTTAAAATAGTAAGTTTAGTATAATTCTTATCAAAATTTCAGAAAGATTTTTTGTAGACATAGACAATCTTATTCTCAAATTTATATGGCAGGGAACATGCCATAGAACAGCTAAAACTATCTTGATAAAGAAGAATAAAGCAGAAAGAATCATTCTACCTGATGTTAAGGCTTACTATAAGCAACAGTAGTCTAGGTAGTGTGGTATTAGCAGACAGACAGACTCAATGACCAATGAAAAAGAACAGTGGTCCCAGAAATAGACCACACAAATATGCCCAACCAATTTTTGAAAAAGATGCAGAAGAAATACAATGAGAAAAGATAATCTTTTCAACAAATGGTGTTGGAGTAATTGGACATTCATTAAAACAAACAAATTTGAACATAACTCCTGCAACCCCCACAAAAATAACCTCAAAATGAGTCATGGGCTTACGTGTAAAAAATAAACTTAAAAATCCTTGGGTCCTGGTTGAAAGGGTTAGAAAAGAATTCATAGACTTGACAACAAAAGCACAATCCTAAAAAGAAAAACTAACAAATTGGAACTTATCGAAATTTTGGAAAGTTCTGCTCTGAGAAATTCCTCAAGAAGAGGATGAAAAGAAAAGTTACAAACAGAGAGAAAATATTTGCAAATCACATATTTGACAAAGGACTAGTATTTAGAACATATAAACTCTCAAAAACTTATTAGTAAAAAAAACCAATCCAAGTAGTAAATTGGCAAAACACATAAGCAGACACATCCAAGAAGAGGGCACATAGATGAAAAATAGCATATGAAAGGCATTCAACATCATTAGGCACCAGAAAAATGTAAAGTAGGAACACTACACACAGACCCAATGGCTAATAAATAAATTAATGTAACAGCACAACATGCTAACAAGGATGAAAAGAAACAAAATTACTCGTGCTTTGAAGGTAGGAATGTAAAATGGCAGCTACTCCAGAAGATCTACTGCAGTTTAGCTCAGCAACTGCACTCCTGGATATTTATCTCAGAGAAATGAAAACTACATTCACACAAAAACCAGTACACAAATATTTATTCCAATGTAATCTGAAATGGAAAAAACTAGAAATAGGCTAGATGTCTTCAACAAGTAATGGCTAACCCATCTGTGGATCACCCAAACTATAAATACTACTCAGCTATAGGAAGAAACAAATTCGTTGATACCCAAACCAAGTAGAGATCCAACAAAGAAAGAACTACAGGCCAATATTCTTGATGAACATAAATACTACAATTCTCAACAAGATTCTAGCAAACCCAATCCAACAATACATCTCAAAAATCATCCACCATGACCAAGTAGGTTTCATTCCTGGGATGCAGGGGGTCCAGCATCTGCAAGACCATAATCATAATTAAATACATCAACAGATGTAAAAACAAAAACTACATTATTTTATCATTAGATGCAGAAAAAGCTTTTGATAAAATCCAGCACCACTTCTTGATAAAAACTCTCTAACATCTAGGCATAGATGGAACATATCTCAAAATAGTAAGAGCCATGTACGAGAAACCCACAGCCAACATACTGCTAAACAGACAGAAATTGGAACCATTTTCCCTGAAAATTGGAACAAGACAAGGATGCCAACTCTCATCCCTTCTGTTCAACAGGATTGGAAGTCTTAGCTAGAGCAATCAGACAAGAGAAGGAAATCAGGGGTATCCAAATAGGAAAAGAGGAAGTTAAATTATCCCTCTTTGCAGATGACATAATTCCATACCTCGAAAACCCAAAAGAATCTGTCAAAAAAGCTCTTGCACTGATAAAGGACTTTGGTAAAGTCTCAGGGTCTAAAAAAATGTGCAAAAGACAGTTGCATTTCTATACACCAACAGTAAACAGAAATCCAAATAAAAAGCACAATCCCATTCACAAGAACCACAAAAAAATTAAATACCTTGGCATCTTCCTAACTAGAGAAGTGAAAGAACTTTACAATGAAAACTACAAAACACTACTCAAAGAAGTCAAAGATAACACAAACAAATGGAAAAATATTCCATGCTCATGGGTTGGAAGACTCAACATTGTTAAAATGTCCATCCTACCCAAGGCAATCTACAGATTTAATGCAATACCCATTAACTTACTAGCAGCATTCTTCTCAGACCTGGAAACAGCAAAACAGGAATTCATATGAAAACATAAATGTCCATGAATGGTCAAAACAATTCTCAGCACAAAACGAACAAACAAAAAAAAAAGCAGGACATCACACTTCCAGACTTTAAACTTTATTATAAAGCTACAATAATCAAAACAGCCTGGTACTGGTACAAGAATAGGCATATAGACCAATGGAACAGGATAGAGATTCCAGAAGCAAAACCTCAATTTCTCAACCAACTCATCTTCTACAAAGCCTCCACCATCAACCACTGGGGAAAGGAGAACCTATTCAGTAAATGGTGCTGGAAAAACTGGCTAACCACATGCAGATCATTAAAACAAGACCCCTACCTATCACAATACACAAAAATCAACTCTAAATAGATCAAAGACCTAAATGTAAAACCTCAAACTATAAGAACCTTAGAAAATGCAGGAGACACCCTTATGGAAATTGGACCTGGCAACTGATTCCTGATAAAACTCAAGTGCCCATGCCATAAGCAGTAAGATAGACAAGTGGGACCTCATCAAACTGACAAGTTTCTGTAAAGTCAATGAAACCATCAAAAGATTGGGGAGACAGCCCACAGACCAGGAAAAAATATTTGCCATATATGTATCTGACAAAGGTCTAACATTTAGGATCTACAAGGAACTCAAACATGCCGAAAAGAAATTTAAAAAAAAACCCACATTGCAAAGTGGGCAAAAGGTCCGAATAGACACTTCTCAAAAGAAGACATACAAACAGTCAACAGATACATGAAAAAATGCTCAGTCTCACTAGTCATCAGAGAAATGCAAATTAAAACCACACTGAGATACTGTCTAACTCTAGTCAGGATGATCATCATCAATAACTCAAAAAACAACAGATACTGGGGAGGATGCAGGGAAAAGGGAACATATCTACACTGTTGGTGGGAGTGTAAGCTAGTACCACCTCTGTGTATAACAGCTTGGCAATTCCTAAAGGATCTAAAAATTGACCTCCCATAGAACCCGCAATACCCCTACTGGGAATGTACCCAGAGAAACTTAAATCACTCTATGAAAAAGATACCTGGACATGCATGTTTATTGCAGCATTGTCCACAATTTCAAAAACATGGAACTAACCGTGCTGTCCATCAAAAGAAGACTGGTGGATTAAAAAAAATGTGGTACATATGCATGATGGAATACTACACAGCCATAAGGAAGGACAAAATTATGAACTTTGCAACAACTTGGATGGACTTAGAATCTATAACCCTGAGTGATCTGTCACGGGAACAAAGAACTGGATACCACATGTTCTCACTCACAAGCGGACCTTGAATAATTATCATCATACTATAAGAAAGGAATTGGCAGTAGTGGGAAACTGCCGAGGGGGAGTGGGATTGGAAACTGCCAGGGGAGGAGGGTCATACCTCGTCAACAAGTGTAACTACATAATGAACATATGTAAACCTAACCCTGAATTGTATCCCACATCTTTAAAATTAAAAATAAATAAATAATAGTACAATAATCCTAAAAAAAAAAAAAAAAGCAAAAAACTGTTGATAAGGAGCAATTTGAGTAAATATCCATAGAATTATACTGAGTGGGAAAGAAGCTCATCTCAAGAGTTTACATATTGTATTATTCCACTAACACAACTTTTTGAAATGACAATATTTTAGAAGTGGAAAACAGATGAATGGTCTCAAGGGGTTAGATCAAGGTAAGAAGCAGGGAGGAATGTAGGTGCTGTTATAAAAGAGTGACACAAAAGAGTCCTTGTGGTGGTAAAACTAGTCAGGATCTTGACTATGGTG
This sequence comes from Tarsius wallacei, assembly GCA_963574415.1. Taxonomy (NCBI): domain Eukaryota; kingdom Metazoa; phylum Chordata; class Mammalia; order Primates; family Tarsiidae; genus Tarsius; species Tarsius wallacei. The sequence continues at coordinate 4,747 of CAUYQG010244256.1, forward strand.
GCATGTACATGAACCTGTATATGTGATAAGATTATATGGAAGCAAATACACAAGTACATACACATACACACATGCACATACACACACACACATGCACATACACACACATGCACATACAAATGAACATAAGCAAAACTGGGAAAATATAAGATCAGTGGACTTTAACAATGTCAATCTCCTGGTTGTGATACCATGCTGTAGTTTCGTAAAGTGTTACCATTGGGGAAAATGGGTAAGGAGTACATGGGCTCTTTCTGGATTATTTCTTTTTCTTTTTCTTTTCTTTTTTTTTTTTTTTGAGTTGGAGTCTCACTCTGTCACCCATACTGGAGTGCAGTGGCCCGCTCCTGGCCACCGCAGCCTCAACCTGCTGGGCTCCAGAGATCCTTCCGCCTCAGCCTTCCAAGTAGCTAGAACTACAGGTGCGTGCTACCACGCCCAGCTAATTTTTTGATTTATTGTAGAGATGAGGTCTCGCCAAGTTGCCCAGGCTGGTCTCGAACCCGTGGGCTCAGGCAATCCACTCACTTCAGCCTCCCAAAGCACAGGATTACAGGCTAAGTCACCGAGCCCAGCCTAAGTGAATTTTTCTAATGAGAAATAAAATTAATAAACTAGTTAACAAGACCACTTTTAAAATTCTATATTTACCAAGATAGACTGCATTCTGGGGCATAAAATATACCTTAACAAATTCAAAAGAATAAAAATTATACAAAGTATGTTCTCATTCAACAGAATTAAATGAGAAATCAGTAACAGAAAACTGAAAATTGCCCAAGTATGTGGCAATTAAACAACACAATTCCAAATGACACACAGATCAAATAATAAATTAAGAGAGAAATTTTAAAAATTGGAACTAAAAGAAAATGAAAACACAATTTATCAAAAACCATAGGATGCAGTGAAAACAGTGCCTAAAGGAACATTTATAGCATTGAATGCATCTATTAGAATGAAAGAAAGATCCAGAACTAATCATCCAAACTTTTACCTTAGAAACTAGAGAAAGAATAATGTAAGCTCACAGCAAACAAAAGAAAAGAAATAATTTAAAGCAGGAATCAATGAAATTAAAAACAGAAAAACAACAGAGAACATCAATAAAACCAAAAACTGACTCTTTAAGGAGATCAATACAATTAATAAGCTTCTAGCCAGGTTTAAGCAGGAAAAAAGAGAGAAGATACAAATTTACCAGTATTTAAAATGAAAGAAGGGCATTACTACTGATATCATGGATGTTAAAAGAAAAATAAAGAAATGTCACATGTTCTCACTCATATAGTAGACCTTGATCATCCAACGTATTACCACAAGAAAATGACTGGCAGTGGTGGGAAACTATGGGGGGGGGGCTTAGGGGAAGGGATTAATGGTAGTAAATACCTGTCTGGGGATGGGGGGATACTTCTTATCAACAAGGGTGACTGAAAGAGACATATTTGTGTACCTAACCCTTAACTGTACTCCACAATATCACAATTAAAAAAATTGAATATAAAAAAAGAAATATTATAACCAGCTTTATATTTACAAATTTGATAACTTAGAGGAAACGGACCAATTTCTTTTAAAACACAAACTATCAAATCCACAAGAAGAAACTTGTCTATTAAATAAATGGAATTGATAATTACTAACCATCTAAAAAATGAAATCACCAGGCCCAGATAGTTTGATTGGTGAGTTCTATCAGACATTTAATGAATGTATGATACTAATTCTCCACAATGTCTTTCAGAAAATATAAGTGGATAGAACACTTTCCAACTCATTCTATGAAGCCAGCATTTTTCTAATACCAAAACCAGATAAAAGCATTACAAGAAAGAAAAACCAAAAACCAATTATCTCTTATGAATAAAATAATAGCAAATAAAGTGTAATAATATATAAAAATAATTACACCACAAGCAAGTGTAAATATGCAAGGCTGGTTCAACATTAAAATATCAATCCATGTAACCCACTACAACCAGCAAAAGTAGAAAAACCATACAATCACATCAATATATGCAGACAGAGAATTTGGTGCAGCCCAACCATTCATGATAAATCCTTCAGCAAAATAGGAATAAGAAGAACCTTCTCATGTTGAAGAAAATCTACAAAAAGCCTATAGCTAATATAACTAGTGACAAAAAATGTGAATGCAGTGATATCCTCTTTCCAATCTTGTTTTGCATCATTCTGGAAATCCTAGCTAGTTTAGTAAGACAAGAAAAAAGACAAATAGCACTCAGGCTTTAAAGGTATAAATAAAACTGCCTTTTTTCTTAGACATCATGATAGTCTATGCAGAGAACTCCAAAGGAGCCACGAAAAGATTCCTCAAACTAATAAGCAAGTTTAGCAAGGTCCCAAGATGCAAGGTTAATACATAAAAATCAATGGCTTTCCTCTATATCAACAGTAAACAATTAAAATTTGAATTTTTAAAAAATATATTATTTACAATAGAAATAAAAGAAATGACATACAGTTGCCCCTTGGTGTACATGGGGGATTGGTTTCAGGGTTGCCCAAGGATACCAAAATTTGCATACAACCAAGTCCTGCCACTGGCCTTGTAAAACTTGAGTATTAAAAGTCAGATGTATTCTAGTCAGGATTCCCACTTCGTGAATACTGATCTGTGTCTGTTTGAAAAATATCCACATATAAGTGAACCCCTACAGCTCAAACCCGTGTTGTTCAAGGGTCAACTGTATTTAGGTTTATATGTCACATATGTACAGCATCTATATGTGAAAAACTACACAATTCTTTTTTGTTTTTTTAGAGAATATAAATATGCTGTGCTGTTTCACTTTTCCGTTCTCACCAAGTTCTTTTCTGTCTTCCTTTTCTCTTTGTTCATATTTTCAGTCGAGCATCATCTCCTCTGAAACACTCAGGAAATTTCAGGTCATTCTACAGAATTGGCCACTTCTGCTTGCATGCCTGCTGGATCTAGTGTATGTTTCTAGCACGGCATGGAAACCACTGAAATGCATTTAGTTGTGTAAATATATTTATCCTTCTCTTGGTTAATAAATTCTTTTAAATGTGCTTCTTTCTTCTTTAAAGTAGATCATTTTTATTTTTAAATTTATGGTTGCAAATTGACAAATTAAAATTGTGTATATTTTGGTGTACAACATGGCATTTTGAAATATGCATACATTGTGGAACGGCTGCATCAAGCTAATTAACATATGTATTACCTCATACTCATTTGGTTTTTTGTGGTGAGACAACTTGAAATCTACTCTTGTAGCAGTTTTCAAGAAAGTAATATATTTGCAACTCTCGTCATCATGTTCTACTCTAGACCTCTCGTACTCATTGCTCCTAACTGAAATTGTGTACTCTTTGACCAATGTCTCCATAACCCCTCTCTCCTTACCCCAGCACCTGGTAACCACCATTCTACTCTCTGCTTCTGAGTATGAGTTCAAGATTTTTAGATTATACATAGAAGGGAGAGCATGTAGTATTTTTTTCTGTGCCCAGCTTATTTCAATGACTAACGTCCTCCAGGTGCAATCATGTTGTCACAAATGATAATATTTCTTTTTTCATGGATAAATAGTATTCCATTGTGTATATGTGTATATCACATTCCTTTATCCATTTATCCATTGATGAACACTTAGGTTGATCCATAGCTCAGCTATTGTGAATAATGCCACAATGGACATGAGGGTGCAGATATCACTTCAATATTCTGACTTTGTTTCCTTTAGATACATACTCAATGGTGGGACGGCTAGATCATATAGTTGTTCTATTTTTAATTTTTTGAGGGAATTTCATGCTGTTTTTTAAAATGGCGGTGCTAATTTACATTTCCACTTTTGATGAAAAGATGCCAAACTCTGTAAAATATTTTAAGGTGGTATATTCTGATTAATATGAGTGACTAGGCTTGGGAATACCCATCCTCAGGAGATTCTAATAACTTGTGCCCAGAGTGGTTGCATAGCTTTGGTTACACATACTTTAAGTAGGTAGAAGTTACAAAAACAATATATCAACACATGTGACATTTTTATTGGTTTGGCCTGGGAAGGAGGGACATTTCCAAGCAGGGGTTTGCAGGTTATAGGTAGATTTAAGGATTTTTGACTGGCGATTTGTAGTTCCTATCTCAGGAAATTAGTAGAGGATAATGTGCCCAAAGTCTAGGTGTCTAACTAAGGAATTCTGGAGATCAGAGGAGGACAGGATGTCCGGGGTCTAGGAGTCCCCAGAAGACAGTTTTGCAGGGTCGTGAAATATTTTGATTTCCTACTTTATCAGCTGTGATATTATGCCAGAGTCAGGTTGGAAAACAAACTTCAGTACAAGGGTAACAGGGTAATAAAACCCCATCTAGTGAGTCCTTATCAGGCGCAACTCCCCAAGTCTCTTAGGAATTTGGATAAGAGAAAAAAGGTCACACCTTATTCCTTACCATTAATAGTGTACAAGAGTTCCCTTTTCTTCACATCCTCCCCAACACTTTTTTACAACACTTCTTCTAATTACACTAATAAACAAAATTGCACAAAATTTTAAAATTCTTGTAAAAGAAATAGAAAACCTGAAAAAGATTTTCCATGGTCATGAATTGGAAAAGTCAATACTCTTGGGATAATGATACCTCACAAAATTATCTACAGATTTAATAAAATCTCTATCAAAATCCAAGCAAGCTATTTTGCAGGTATTAACAAACTGATTCTGAGGTTTACGAGTATATGTAAATACAAAGACCTACAATAGCCAACACAATATTGAAGAACCAAGTTGAAGGATTCACACTCTAATTTCAAGTGTTACTCTAAAGCTACAGTAATCAAGACTGTGGTATTGACTAAAGAATAGACTTAGAAGTCACTGGAACAAAATAGCTCAGGCATAGACTCACGCAGATACAGTTACCCAATGTTTGAAAAAGGAGTAAAGGCATTATCTTTATTACCAGTGGAGCTTCTGGCACCAATAGAATGCATCATGTGTATAGGCACAGCACTAAGTAATTCACAGAAATTCTTCAGCTTAATCCCCATGACAGCTCCATAGGTGGGCATCATTACTGTTTCCCATGTTACAGGAGATGATCCTCATTTGGGGTTGCTGCAGTCCCATTGCTGATAAGTGGTTCTGACTCCCAGAGCAGTCTGACTCCATCGTTCACAGATATCCTCTTTCCCCAGTCCCAGGCAACAAACATTCACTTTCTTTCTCTATGATTTTGACTACCTTAAGTACAAAACAACAAATGAATTTTCAAAAACATAAACGTGAACAAATAAATGAATTCTCAGCTGGCAGAGCAGCTAGCCACTCAGGTCAAGTGACTTTGGTTCCCATGCATCTCCGGTAGCAGCTCTGTACCGTTTTACAGATTGCTGGTCCCCAGTGTAATCCCATTACAGCCAGTATTGGCTGCTGTGATGTCATCTGTGCTCCCTGGCACTCACTTATATTTCTCTTATGAAAACTGGGAGGAAAAAAATGCTACACCTTAAGGATCCAAAATATCCTAAAGGTGGTGCATTTCAACAAATGTTGCATCCCTAGGAAAATTAGCCTCCAAAACCCCCATTGTCAATGTCAATTATTTTAGGGGAAGGGAGAGTCTTGAACAAAGAAGGGAAATAATGCCCCCTGAGAAACAGGTTAATCCTTCATTCTGTTTAAAAAAAAAAAGTCCTGTCTGTTTAACTAAGAAGCCCCTCGCACATGTCAGGCATGGACTGTGACTGATGGAAGAGCAATCTCTGTTTGTGAAATCTCATATTTCTCTCCTGGCATTTAAAGAAGGCAGAAAGCTCATGTGAGGCTAACCTGGATAAGTCTCTGGAAGTTAACGTTGGAAAGCTTTGAGGAAAAATAGTCCCAGCTCTGTCTGATCTAAAAATCAGCACCATGGCTCATTTTTAATATGGAAAATCATACATGGCCAGAACAGAGCTCTGTTTGGGATGGAGCAAGCCATGGGAATGGAACATGGAAAATGAATGCATAATTTTGAGTAGAAAATGTGAAGACATTTTCTAACTTTGAAAATGTAATGTTATGCCAGGGTTCAGACCCTATAATTCCTTTTTCACTCCATCAGCTCTCACTAATTTCAGTTTCAGACTCTTACATAAAAGAAAGACATTACCTCTACTATCAGGGTTCAAATTTCAGAAATATTAGGTTTATCTCATTGGTTATATTATTTGAGTCATCTCTATTCCTACTAGTGTTTTGTGCTCTGACTTTCCTAGAGTTGAGGAGTTGTTAAAATTTATTGTTCGTGTGTCTCTGTCTGTTCCTCATCTCTAGTAGTTCCTGCTTTCTCAAAGTTGTTGCTGTGTTATTGGATGAAAAGACAACTTTTGCATCATCTTTCTGATTGTCCGCCTTTGGTATTATAGAGCATCCTTCTTTATCTATTTTAATTCTTGCCTATATGAAAAACCCTGTTTTGTTTTTAAGTTTCTGGTTGCCTATCTTTTTATTTTTGAATTTTTATCTTTTGGTGTTTCTACAATATCTTTTTATTTTTAACCTTCAAAATTACTTAAATTTAGGTACGTACCTTTTAAACATTGTAGAGCAAGAATTTGTTTTTGAGCAATCTGAAAATCTTTTTTTTCTTTGTAATAAGTAAGGTAAGCTTGTTTACATTTGTTGATGTTATCTATATGTTTGGTCTCTGTTTTGTCATAATGTTTTATGATATTTTATCGAATATAGAAAAGTGTTCACTATACAGTCCTTTTTCTTGCTCCGTCTTTTTTATTTACGTATTTATTTATTTTCCCATGTTTTATTTCAATAGCTTTAGGGGGTACAAATAGTTTTTGGCTACATGGATGCATTGAATAGTGGCACAGAAGTCTGCTGCTCTTTCTTTT